>JAFVLL020020657.1:0-12500 GCA_021397915.2 Tor tambroides | reverse complement strand
CAAAAATACAAGCTTCACATTTTTTGCTTACTTTTATTTTAAATGCATTACTGTATTTACTAAAGAACAGGACAAAAATTGAGCTAAATCTGTATTGAACCAAGAACATTGTTTAAAGACGGAACAGAAAGAAACTGAATTTCTCTCAGCATGTCCCTGAATGTGTCTCGTGTGTCTTGGTTCATCAGTATTTGTGTTTTGAAGGCACCTCAGCATAGTTTCAAACCTGAAAAAGTAAAGTGATCTGAGGCTGTTTCTGAAGGTTTATGCATGTAGACTGATTCAAAGCAAACCATGTGACCATATGCCCTGGCAATGCAACATCAATGCTGTTACTGTACTGTACTGTCATGTGTTTATGTCTAAAGCACATTTCTTGCTAATATTTGTACTTGTTGTAATGCACCTTCTTGTTTGAAATGGTTGCCAGACACAGATTAAGGTTAGTGCTGGACTAAACTAATCTGTTAATCTATTGTAAATGCTTCAAAATCTGGGATTTGGCTTTAAGTGTGAGCCAGACAGTAAAAGACACCTCCTAATCTGCATTTCTGCTCAGTTACAGTATTCTAATGTGAATGTTTAACAGACCTAATAAAGTTTTGACTTAGAATTCAACTGTATTTATGATTTATTGAATATGTATTCTCTTAATATATACACTTTTTTTATTTTATTTTTTTTATTTGCAGTACATCAGCAAAGAATAATCTTATTATGAAGCTTTTCACATGCTAGGTTGTTTTGAACCTTAAAAGGTTTTACAATGCAAAAGTAGCATTAAGAAGTCCTCCTTTTTTGGGCTTTATTTTTAGGTGTTCGTTTCTCTTTTATATTTTCCATTGCTGTTCCAAACTGTAAGTGTCTGGGGAACCTTTGCAAACATCTCTTGACTTTTACAGAGCTGCTTTAATAGTAAAGCCATCCGCTATCCACTACGCCACAGCACCCTCAAGTTCAAGTGCGTGGGTGGGAGTTACTGCGTCATCAGGGCCCTGCGTTTCTATTGGGTGATGAAGTTGCGCCCGACTCCACCGCTCCGCGCTTCTTCTCTTTGCGCCCGGCAGAGGGCGCCTCTCCTCATCTCTCTCCGCTCTGATTCTTTTTAGTGAATCGGTTCATTCGAACGATTCGTTTCAGTGAACACTCCAGTTCTCCAGTTGCGCTATTACTGGGCGTTTTTTTATTGTAAAATTTTTGTTGTCGATTACTGCTATATGTGACCCTGGACCACAAAACAAGTCATAAGGGTCAATTTTTTTGAAATTGAGATTTATATATCATCTGAAAGCTGAATAAATAAGCTTTGTTAGGACAGGACAATATTTGGCTGAGATACAACTATTTGAAAATCTGGAATCTGAGGGTGCAAAAAAATCAAAATATTGAGAAAATCGTATAAATGTTCTTAGCAATGCATATTACTAATCAAAAATTAAGTTTTGATATATTTATGGTAGGAAATTTACAAAATATCTTCATGGAACATGATCTTCACTTAATATCCTAATGATTTTTGGCATAAAATCGATCATTTTGACCCATACAATGTGTTGTTGGCTATTGCTACAAATATATCCGTGCTACTTTTGACTGGTTTTGTGCTCCAGGGTCACATAGGCTATTATTATGTCGTTAACACGATTATTCTCATTCAGTAGGCCTAACTTTAATGGAGGCGACTTTTATAGGCTACAGGTTTATTGTAGTACAGCTTGGACTGAGCTGAAAAAAAGAACGAAAACACAACAACAAAAACGTTTTTTGATTATTCAGTTGATGATCGATAAGAAACTGATAATAAAGTAGCCTATTTGTGACCCTGGAGCACAAAACTAGTCATAAGTAGCACGGGTATATTTGTAGCAATAGCCAAAAATACATTGTATGGGTCAAAATGATCAATTTTATGCCAAAAATCATTAGGATATTAAGTGAAGATCATGGTCCATGAAGATATTTAGAAAATTTCCTACCATAAATAGGTATATCAAAACTTAATTTTTGATTAGTAATATGCATGGCTAAGAAATAAATTTCGACAAATTTAAAGGCTTTTTTTTTTTTTTTGCACTCTCAGATTCCAAATTTTCAAATAACGTTAGTTGTATCTCAGCCAAATATTGTCCTATCCTAACAAACCATACATCAATGGAAAGCTTATTTATTCAGCATTCAGATGATGTATAAATCTCAATTTTAAAAAAATTACCATTATGACTGGTTTTGTGGTCTAAGTTCACATTTATATTTTGTCGAACCTCCTCAGCGATTCGCGAGCGCGTTCTTAATCCTTCCTCAGTGATTGATTCACAAACCGAATCAGTTCGAGTGAATCATTTCAAAGAATCGGTTCAAACGAACAATTCGTACGTGAATCGGACATCACTTGTCTGATGCACTGAAACTCCCCGGGAGAAACCGAGGGAGGAAGATGGCGGCCACTGACCGTTCCCGGTCCGAAGCGGCAAAGCAGCGGCGGCAGGATCAGCTGCAGCGGTGGCAGGGCTCGGAGACGGATCGGACCGGGGCGGAGGCGAGGAGCCAGTCCTCCGCTCCCGGAAACCGACGGGCCAGAGTGCGCTTCGCCCAGGGCGCCGTGTTTATGGCCGCCTGCTCCGCCGGGGACCGGGAGGAGGTGGCGGAGCTCCTGCGACAGGGAGCAGATATCAACCACGCCAATATAGACGGGCTGACGGCGCTGCATCAGGTAACCGGAGCATGTTTGCTTGTTCACACTGAAGTTTGATTCGGTTTGGAAACTTTTGCCAAAGTTCACAAACTTTTCTCGGCGCCGTTCTTAACTTATGGGTCGATGACAAGCAAGGATGTTTAGAAATATAAACAGAAGAAAACTCTTAAACATCTAGTTTATATCTGCCAGAAATTTTATCTTTGTGTTCATTTTTTCCATACGTTTTTGAAAAAAAAAAATATATATACCGCTTTATACAAAAAATATTACGTTTAATAATGTCAGTGATGTTAGCATCAAGTAAAAAGTAGTGAAATAAACTACTAAATAACTTACATGGGTGTGTATACAGTTTAATTATTGTTTTATAAGTAATTTTTAAATGTTACTCAATTTGACCCAAACAAAAGATGGTTTTTCATAAATAAGTTATAATATGTGATGATATTAAAAACCTAAACTTAGGGTCTAAAGGGGTCCTCTGTGTTTTAGGGGTTTGTTGTCACATGACAAAAAAGCCTTCCTGCATGTTTGTTATGCCACACTGACTTCAGTTTGGCTGACAGATGTTTTTCACATATTAATAATATTTTGAAACTAAATTGGTTCTTATTTTTAACGACGTAACATTAAAAAATAATCCAAACTACTTCTGCCAACATTTTTTTTGTTTTCATTTAGAAAGACATTTTTCAGTCATTTACACTACCTAGACAATAGTGACTTTTTACCTCAAACTTCTGAGTTTCTCACAATTAATATAAAATATATAGGTACTCCGAATTCTTAGATGAAAAGTCTGATTTGTGAGATATAAACTCGCAATTGTGAGGACACAAGTCAAAACTGTGAGATAAAAAGTCGTAATTACCTTTTTAAATTTTTTTTTAAAAGAGATAAGGAAACAAAAAAACAGAATTTGGAGATTTAAACTCAGAATTCAGAGAAAAGAATCAGAATTGTGAGATAAACTTGGAATTGTGAGATGTAAATTTTTCTGAAATTCAGAGTTTTTTCCCCCCAAAATTCTGAGTTTACGTCTTGTAATTCTGTTTCAGTTGCAGTTATCTTATTTTTATTGATTTATTCCTTGTATAAATCGACGTAAAGCTGCACAAAAATTAACAAAATTACTTAAATTCACAAATTAAACATGTTAATTGTAGAAAAGGTGTATTCGAGCAAATTTTTGTATAATTTTATAATGTATTTTTGATCATAATAGATCCTGACAAAAGAAATGAGCATCATTGATCTCTGTACAATATATCAAACATGCTAAAAAGTATTATTTGGTTTAACTAGGCCTAGTTCATTATAACAGACGTATTAAAGTGGAGATTTAAACCTAAAGTGAATTTGAAACTCAGTTGCGAACTGTACAAACTTTTAAATGCCCAAAGTCTAGAATTGCATTGGGTGCTTTAGGCCTGAAGTCTGACATTTTGATGTGTGTGTACTATTATAATGTCATCAACTGCACTTCTAGGACATATTTAATTTTAGTGGTCTTGTTTTGCACTCAGGCCAGTTGTTGGGTTGTCTTGCTGGTGTGGTTTTGGTTTTGGACTGGACTAGTTGTGTTCCTCTGGCGCAGATGAATCTGGACCCTGTGTAGTTGTTTGCAAGATGTTCAGGGTTGCTGTTGTTGTTTTAATGCCGTCCAGGGAGTGTCTTGGGCCCGTCCCGAGGCAGTCACGTTTAATGTGGCGACTGCCCACTTCTGACTCCACCGTACCAGGATCCAGACTGAACTGGCATAGCAAGACTTTCCTCATATCTTCTGAGCTGTATCAGAGATGGAATTCACACCAGCCCTTTTCATTCGCTGTTTGTTTTTGTTTTGTTCTTTTTTTCTTTCTTCCTCTCAGCTGTGTGTTTTTTTTTTTTAAATGACATGTTTAGGAGTGGTTATTTTTGGCTTTTGTTGTCTCAGCCTTTTGTTTCAACAATAAAGTTTTCTTCAGAAACCAGCTAATCCTGACATAGAGCTTTGAATGAGAAAAAGCCTGTGTTTTGGTTTAAAAATGATAGTATGTTTGAGGTAATTGTTATGTGTCTGCTTGAATCTATTATAACAAGCTTCTGTTGAAGAGAGCCATTCAAAAAACTGCAGAAGGTTTTGCTCAAATCCAGTCTAGGTTTGAAAAAATATGAAGTGCACGTTTTTTTGATTCAGACAGGTGGTCATGTGGTTAGATAGCGAGAGCAGCTATTGGCTGGCGCTCTGGTGGTGTTTGTAGGAAGCTCAGATTGAAGTTTCTCCGGTATTTTTGAAGTCCTGTGGAACCGCGGCTTTGAGTCTCACATGAACTCTTCAAAGTGAATGTAGTCACCTGTGTACCACGCTTTCTCTGATCTATCGCAGAACCAGGAACAAGTCATATTTCTACGGAAGCCTGTTTTTGCCACAGGATATAAAAATAAAAAATGATAACTGGTAAATTATTTTTTTTAAGCTCACAATGGGAATAGAATTGTAAGATATATTTTTCTCACAATTCTGAGTTTACATCTTGCAGTTTCTGATTTTTTTTTTTCAGAATTCTTACTTTATTTCTAAGAATTGTGAGATATAAACTTAAAATTGCAAGGAAAATAAATCCAAGTTGTAAGAGAAAGGTTGCAGTTACATTCATTCATTCATTCACTCACTCACAAACAAGCGTCCATATAATTCACCCCAAAATAGAACGGTATTATATTTTTCAAATGGTTTGCTATATATATATATATATATATATATATATATATATATATATACAAACACACACACATATAAATATTACAAATATATGTTAAATTATATAAATTGAGTCTTTTTTAGGACCTTTAAGATTTTTAGCATTATTTTTATGACAGTTAAACACATTTTCCTCTCAAATGTCTCTTTCCATAGTGCAAGAAAAAAAATGGTTACTTTTTTTTATGTTATAGATTTATATGATATACATTGTGATAGTCTATATTGTAGTGCATTTAATTTGATATTTAATTATATAAAAACGTTGGAAATAAATTACAATGATTTTAACAATGAATTGTAAATATTTTTATTTTAATTCGTAATGTATATTTAATGTGTAATCTAAAAAAAGGCTATTTATATGTATGTATAAATTAAATTAATAATTCATTTATTTCTTAATAATTAAACTTTAAAATACTTAGTTTTTATATTTAATTTATATATGTGTGTGTGTATATATATATATATATATATATATATATATATATATATATAACGTGTATTTAATTTTGATTGAAGAAAAAATGTGTGTATATATATATATATATATATATATATATATATGGGTGTGTGTGTGTAATGTATAAATTAAAGTAATTAATAATTAAAATTTTATAGATAGATAAATAGGTTTTATCACTTGAACTACGAGAAATATTGAATGTTTAGGTTAGATTTATGAGATACAATAATACACTAGTCACTGTCTGAGTGTGTTTCTGTCAGCGTATCTTAGTGTGTACTGTGTTGCCATGACATGAATATGGAGAATTTCATGAGAGCATAAAATAAAATGAAACCACAGTTTCTCGATTGCTAACTGGGAACACAGCCTGTGTGTGTGTGTGTGTGTGTGTGTGTGTGTGTGTGTGTGTGTGTGTGTGTGTGTGTGTGTGTGTGTGTGTGTGTGTGTGTGTGTGTGTGTGTGTTTGGCTCTGGACAGAATCAGTGTTACACACACACACACACACACACACACACATGTCCCCTCCGTCACAGATAGAGTTACAGCGATGGTTTACCTTCCAATGGTCCTAAAGTAAACAGTCATTCGGTACACAGATGGACGGGCAGGACAGAGGATTGTGAGCAGATCTTCTCTTAAAGGTTCCTCAGAAGAAACACCAGCTTGAGTCAGTCCTCAGCATTTATATATCTTATGTATTTTGTATATCTCAGCAATGCAATTGTTATTATTTTCAAAATGTATAATAATTTATGGAAATTGTAGCTTTGTAGCAATAAAGAACACTTTTACCATATTGAATTACCATATTAAATTTAAATTATGCCATCATACCATTATTCATTTATTATACCATTATATTTTATACCATATTAAAGTATTTTGGAAAGTTTGGACGCTGCTTGTCCTGGCTCATATTCATTTTCATATTTATAAAATGGAGAGTTCTGGTCAATAAAAACTTTATATATTTTATAATAAATTATTTTATTTCAGTTAATATTTTTACTTTATTTCAAGTAATGAAAATGGTTTTAGTTAACTATAATTACCCTAGTACATTAATATTCATGTTTATATTACGTATTTATTTTAATAATCGTTGCATGTGTGATGATGCTCTGTCGCTGCTCATCCCGATCTCGGTGCTGTTGTCCCGTTGTTGCTTGGTAACAGGAATTAAATATAGTCAGTGCTCTTTAAGTTTTTCCATGCCTTCCATCCAAAGGCTTTCTCTCTCTGTCGTTCTCCAGTGAGCGCATGGAAAACATTCTTCATGCAGTACAAGCGGCTGTTGTCATAGGCAAAGGGCAGTCACTCTCTGAGTGTCACACACACACACACTCATTCAGTGACCCTGTCGAGAACTTCACACCTTCTCCATACAGAAGGTTCCCAGTGTTCCTCAGAAACCCACACAAACACACACAAAGAGGAAGGGGTCAGGAACAGAGCGGCCTTCTGTTCTCCCGCACACAGAGAGCAGAGCGAGCGCAGCGTACGTGGAGATTTCTATAGGCACTCCTCTGGGGGCCGCTTGCTTTGGCTGTTAAGCCTTTTTCCCCCAGTCGTGCCTAAAAACACACGTTTTTATCAGTGGTAAAATCACTGTACCATGTGGCCTGTCTGCTGTTTGCAGTAGCATAATGTCTGTGGATTCTTAGAGATTTAAAGTAGCTAAACGATGTACAAGCTGCACTGCAGTGTACTAACAAACAGTGTTTTGGTTATGTAGAGATCATGTATATTAGATATGATAGCTATATAAATAAAAATATAATTAAAAAGTGGCCTCTTAAATAGCTTGAATGTTGATGGCTACTTCTTATTAGTGACTTTATATTTATACGCTACCGTTTAAAAGTTTGGGGTTGGTAAGCATTTTTTTAAAATGTTTTTTAAAGGAATCTCTTCTGCTCATTAAGGCTGCATTTATGTGCTCAAAAATCCAGTAAAAACAGTAGTTTTGGGAAATATTATTACAATTTAAAATAGCTGTTTTCTATGCGAATATATTTTAAAATGTAATTTATTTCTGAGATGCAGTGCTGAATTTTCAGCATCAATATTCCAGTCTTCAGTGTCACGTGATCCTTCAGAAATCATTCTGATATGCTGATTTGCTGCTCATGAAACATTTCTGATTAATATAAATGTAGAAAATAGCTGATTAATATTTTTGTGGAAACAGTGATACAGGGTTTTTCCCACCAAAGAACAGCATTTATTTGAATCTTTTGTAATTTTATGAATCTTTTCTATCACATTTGATCAATTTAACGAGCCCGTCCAGAAACGTTTTAATTTAAAAAAATCTAACATTAGAATTATATGTAATTATATGGTTATATGTATTTCTTGCTTTATTAATTTACCTTACATTACTTATTTAACTTACTGACTTACTTTATTTACTTAGTTACCTAATAAATTCAACTTACTTTACTTACTAACTCAGGTCAGGTTGGCCGTTCAATTATTTACTTAACTTAGTTACTTTACTTACTGTCCAGGTCTCTCTTGTAAAAGAGATTTTAAATCTCAATGAGACTTCCTGGTTAAATAAAGGTAAAATAAATAAATACTAACTCAGGTCAGGTTGACCATTCAGTTACTCACTTTACATAGTTTATTTGCTTACTTTACTTACTAATTAAGGTCACTTACTTAATTCACTTAATTAGTCACTTATTTACTTTACTTACTAAATCAGGTCAGTTTACTGATATAATTAAAAATACTTAATTTACTTACTTGGTCACTTACTTTACCTTAATTTACTTAGTTACTTTACTTACCTTACTTAGTTACTTGATTTACTAACTCAGGTCTGGTTGGGTCTTAGATACGTTCTTACTTTACTTACTAAGGTCAGGTTGACCATTCGATTACTCACTTTACTTGGTTACTTAGGTACTTTACTTTACTAACTCAGGTCAGTTACTTAATTCACTTAGTCACTTATTTTACTCAGTTAGTTTACTTAATTCATTTCTTTACTTACCTTAGTTACTTTACTTACTAACTAGAGTCAGTTTACCGTTCAGTTACTTAATTTACTTACTTAGTTACTTTACTTACCTTATTTAGTTGCTTTACTTACAAACTCAGGTTAGGTTGACCATTCAATTACTCACTTTTTAGTTACTTTACATACTAACTCAGGTCAGGTTGACCATTCAGTTACTCACTTTACTTAGTTACTTTACTTGCTTGCTTTACTTACTAATTAAGGTCACTTACTTAATTCACTTAATTAGTCACTTACTTTACTTATTTACTTTACATACTGTACTTACTAAATCAGGTCAGTTCATCGCGTAATTACTTAATTTACTTACTTGGTCACTTACTTCACCTTAATTTACTTAGTTACTTTACTTACCTTACTTAGATACTTGACTTACTAACTCAGGTCTGGTTGGGTCTTAGATACGTTCTTACTTTACTTACTAAGGTCAGGTTGTCCATTCGATTACTCACATTACTTGGTTACTTAGATACTTTACTTACTCAGGTCAGTTACTTAATTTACTTAGTCATTTATTTTACTCAGTTAGTTTACTTAATTTCTTTACTTACTTTAGTTACTTTACTTACTAACTAGAGTCAGTTTATCGTTCACTTACTTAATTTACTTATTTAGTTACTTTACTTACTAACTCAAGTTAGGTTGATCATCACTCAGTTACTCACTTTACTTGCCAGTAGTTAATTTACTTACTTACTCAGGTCAGTTTACCGTCCGGTTATCAAACTTGAACAGAAAAATTAGCACTAAATACAACAATCTAAACACCTTCATTTATTTTATAAAACTTTATGTAACTATATTTATAATCAGCAGCAGGGTTGGTGTACTTGGACTCGGACTGCAATTATGAATAAACTCGGACTCGGTTGGGCTCACTTTTACTCGAACTTGACATGGATTCGGACATTTTGAACTGAAGAATTTTTCTGAGTGCAGACGAATCCGCGTCATATGTAACATGAAAGATAAATAAGTAACAAAATAAAATTATAATAAAAAGACATTAATAATGTCTCCCACTCATACTCAATTGGACTAGGACTCGATTCGGACTCGACAATGTGAACTCAGACCGAACATTAATCAGCAGTACGTGACAATCAGTATTCATTGTGCATTAAATTATGACTTGAATAAATCAGTGAATCTTGTTTATTATTTCATTGAAATGAACTGTTTTGTTAACTCAATCAAAACTGACAGGGTCAATCTAAGTGTGTTCACTCATTACCTCATTAGCTTTCTTTGATGTTATAAAGTAGTGTTGTAGTGTTCAGTAATGCTACACCGCTGCCGACAAAATAGCTTGTTGTTATTGGAAAAGCTACAGTTTTTTAAAAACACATGAGCTACCATTAAAAATGCAGTTGATTTAGTAATGCTGTTGCTTTTAGGATGTTACTCCTCAACAATGATTGCAACCTGCACATGTACAGTATGTGTACAGTAACACATCCATCATGTAAACGCTTCGCTGACTAATTATTGTTTTGCCTGCAGCCAGTGGCAGCTGTGTCTAACTGAAACTTTAGGGACATGAAAACACAGATTTCCCATGATGCAACACAACACTGGCACCAGCAGTGTTGTAAAGATGATGTCAGTAGAGTTATTCAGACGAGCGCTCAGCTGATAAGAGTCATGCATCACTTTGTGTTCATTTTTTACACCCTATGTGGGTGTAATTGAAGGTCAAAGGTTAAGGGCAGTGTCTTGTGCTTGAAAAATACATGTACAGACTTAATGATGAATGGTTTATTAGTAGGGATGCAATAAAGGTATTATACTAAAACAATACAAAAAAAATGTTTGTTACTTAAAATAAATAACTGAAATTTAATCAAATATAAAAAACCTTTAACATAGCTAGTTGCCATTTTTATTTAGTTTAACTTGATGTGTGTGTGTTTGTGTGTGTGTGTGTGTGTGTGTGTGTGTGTTTGAGCCAATGTTTTTTTTACCATCACTGATATACTATTGTAGTTTTTGCTCATATTTTAGATTTTCATTTTAATGAGTTAATTTTAGTAGTTTTTTTAGTAAATTAGTTTTTGCATGTATAGTTTTTATTAAGTTTTAATCATTTTAATACTTCAACTTGAAATATGAAATCAGACATGTTGCCTTGGCAACTAGCTGAAATAAAATACGTTTTTTAAAATATTTTATTTTTTTTTTTTATTTCAATGAATGTTTATTTATTTTCAAGTATTGAGAATTTTTTTATAGTTTAGTTTTAGTTGACGACAATAGCCCTGGTCTAAGCAATAAACATTTTTTTTATCATATTGATTATCAGCCATAACTACATTTTTACATTTTCAGAAGAGAATCTGAGTTTTGGTCAGAATGACTATATTAGAAAATTTCTCTTTAAACACATTTTCTCGTTCTCTCCTCAGGCCTGTATTGATGAAAACGCAGATATGGTTGAGTTTCTGGTGGAGAGCGGCAGTGACGTGAACCGAGGAGACAATGAAGGCTGGACGCCCCTCCACGCCGCGGCCTCCTGCGGCTTCATCCAGATCGCAAAGTCAGTAACTCACTTCCACAATCTAGTGAGCTGCCTACCTAGACGACATGCTGCTGCCTTCTTAGATGCCTTGTGCCTGAAATTCATATTTTATTCAGAGTACTGATCGTTTTAGCTAAATCTAATTAAATGCATGAAATATTTGTGTTCTATGTGTTTTTAATCTTGTCTCAGATTCTATTGGAATCTCCTGTAAGTTGAGTCACCACTTTTCAAAGTTTACCGTTGCAACAGTGTAATGTTTTTATTTCTCTCTACCTTTTGCAGGTACTTGATCGAACATGGCGCTCATGTGGGAGCGGTCAACAGCGAGGGAGAACTTCCTCTCGATGTCGCTACCGAGGACGCCATGGGGAGACTGCTTAAAGCAGAGATTAAAAAACAGGGTGAGAGATTCAAACCCTAGAAAAACAGAAAGATGATGGAGTGAAAGAGGGAATTTGAGCCTGTAGAAAAACAGAGAGACATCATTGGTAATCATTGTTATTATTGTTCACATTGTTAACTAAATCTAAAACTATTAAAAAGGTTTTCAATAAAATAAATAAATATTAATTATTATTAAAAATGAAACTTTAAGAACTTAAACCTAAAAAACTTAAATGGAAAAATTAAAAATGATGCCAAATAACTGAAATAAATATCCTAAGTTGAAGTCCTAAAATTACAGAAACTAAAACTGAAAAATAAAACAAAACTAAAGCTAAATAGAAACATATCTAAAAAATAAAAAAAAATTACCAAAGCACATAACAAAATTACTAAAATTAAAATATTAAATTAAAATAAATGCTAATTCAAAATATTAATAAATACTATAATGCTATATAGATAATACTAAAAATATCCCCCCCTCTCTCCCACTTCATTTCCTGTCTGATCTGTCCTGTAACAATAAAGGCAAAAAATGCCAAAAAATAAATCTTTAAAAAAAGTGCTTAAAATAGACCTATTTTTATACAAAATATAATTTCTTATTTTTCCTTTCAATTTATGATATCGAACTGCGTCATTTCTTTGCAA
>JAFVLL020020656.1:0-33643 GCA_021397915.2 Tor tambroides | reverse complement strand
ATATATATATATATATATATATATATATATATATATACACAAAGATTGAATAAATCACATAGCTGCAGCTGCAGAAATAGAGCACTGTCATTGAAGAGCTACGTATAATACACTGGGCTGCAAACTTGCCACCTTTTGACAAATTTTGACAGTTTGAATGCAGAAATGAATGTCATAAGATCACTGAAAAGTTTTTATTTACATATGTATTTATTCTTTGCAGGCACATGCTCAGGGACTGAGCATCTGACAGACATGATGCCATTTCTGGGTGGCTACAGAGAATAACCAGATTGTTTCAAAGCAGCTTTACAGGAATACAAAGATCCAAACAGAGATCAATATATATCAATATATATATATATATATATATATATATATATAGCATATATCAATTTTTTTTTGTAAAAATGTGTCATATATATCAAAAAGTGTATAGCATAATTATATATATATGCATGATTACACCCATGTGACCTTGTGTACCTTTCATGAGTCTCCAGGTATAAAGCTCTTTTGATTACTCTAACACTATCAAATAACCTATTGATCTTACTCAGTCTCATTAGTTATTAGGATCAAGTAGAATAAAGAATAGAGACTTTAGAATAGAAACTTTTATCTTAAGCTAGCTATAGTCAGTCTCGAGGGTTTTGGCATAACAGAGAAAAAGAGGAAAGGCCATGTCCAAGATACTAACAAGGTCGAAATGAAAGACAGAAAAGTGCAAGTGTGAAACTGTGTTTCTGCAAGAGTTTGGTAAGAAAGAGTAAAACAGAATCTTCACTGGTCTTACCTTTGTGGGAAAGTAGCGACTGAATTTGAACTTCTTCAGAGTGACAGTCATAGTGTAGGTCCCGAAGAACAAAATGAAGGACATAAGAGCAAGATCTGGAACATACTTGCAGGATTTTCCCACCAGTGAGCCTCCGTACTTCACACACTCCTTCTTACTAAGCTGAGTCCAGTCCAGAGCTGTTACATTCAACTGACAAAGAATGGAAGGGTTGTGTGGTGGATAAATGGCAAAAAAGAGAGAGAAAAAGAGAGAATAAAACAGGACAGGGCCAAAAAAAAAAAAAAAAAAATACAGCAACACAGCAGACCAAGATCAATAAGAAAGGATCCATGTGAAATAAATTAATTGGATTTACATCAGATTTATATTTTCCTTTATAATGATATAATCCAAAAACACAAAGTATCATTGTTGGTTATTAAATCAGTGATAGTTAGTGCAAATACAGTGGATTCAAAAGCTGTAATCTAATCTGAGCTCATGCTAACACAGATGTTAACACAGATGTGAGTGAGGTGAAGACATGAGGCACTTACACCAAAGAGAGCAGAGGAATTATCTGGCACTGGGACTACAACATCGAAGATCATTGGTGCCACTGAACAAACAGAGAGAGGGAGAATCAGAGAGGAAAATGAGCAGAACAAATGGAAATCTGAATAATACTTTGTTAGAAGGATTTATCCAGGATCAAAGCCAGCTTTGGCAATTGTAAATGACTGCAGGTGTAGTAGCTCCACTGAAATGTTCATTTGGTTTTTGAAACGATCCAGCATGCCTAAACTACTTTCAAAAGACCTCATTTCTAGTTTACATTCACAGCTGCAAACCATAGTACAAACTAATGAAAAACATGCCATTTGTTTGATGTAAACTCATGGTTATTGAAAAGTACTCACATCAATCGGATGCCACGTTTGGGGTTTGCAGCAAAAACAAACATAACACAAATAAGTTACAGTAATCACATGCACTCAGCCAATTCCCTTCAAACACCCAAAGGAACTTGGTTTAATCAATAAATTACTATTGGACATGTTAATTTATGCATATTGACAGTGCAGTGACTCCAAAGTTAAATGTGTTCTGTAACACTGTACCAATAAGGTCTGATTCATTAACATAAGTTAATAGATAAAACTACGACTCATTCATCTACAGCATATTAATCTAGATTAATGTTTATTTTACAGAATATATGCTACCATTTAAAAGCTGGTAGTCTGTAAGGCTTTTTAAGTCATTTCTTGCGCTCACTAAGGCTGCATTTACTTACTCCAAAATACAGTAAAATAAAACTGTAAAATTGTAAAATATTACAATTTAAAATAAAAAATAGTTTAAATTAGAAAAATTTTAAATTAGAAAAATAAAACTAAACACAACCTAAACAAAAGCTTCCTGTATTTCTCAATTGTAAGTCACTTTGAAAAAAAGCGTCTGCCAAATGAATAAATGTAAATGTAAAATTTAAAATAAAAAGTACATTTTACAAATTGGATTAAGTTAATCATAAGTATTAATAACATACAGACAAATATGAGTTTGAACAATGGCATATCTATAAATCAGAACAGAGATTAATACTAGATTAATAAATGATAGAAAATTTTGTTGGTCATTGTTAGTTCATGATACCTAATGCATTAACTAACATAACCTAATTGCACCTTATTGTAAATTGTTACCATTTATGCTTAGTATGTAAATCCTGACACACTAAATGAATGCAAATTTGCTCTACATCTATTTGACCCTTCGCAAAGACCCGCCACCTACTGTTGCTACGTCTGACAAGCCATGGCACTCTTATGCCACACATCATGTTCTCACTCAGGGAAAAATACATTGCAGAGTAAAGAGGAAACTGACAACGCACCAACCGACAAGACAGAGCAGGTTACTTTTGGTATGAAACAAAGCCTCAGCTTTCAAATTTTGACATTTTTTAAAAATTCAAACAATAAATACTGTTTTGTGGCTTTTTAATGTGTCATGACAGATCGATGTATTGCCTCAGTTCAAGCGGGACGTGAACCGATCCATCTTTTCATATCTACTTAAAGCACGAAATAAACATGAATGAACATCAGAAGGTACACTATATTGCCAAAAGTATTGGGTCGCCCCCTTCTAATGAACAGGTTTGACTACTTTAGTAATTTCTAATTCCAGTTTAACACCTCTGGTGTGACTGTAAATGCAGACCTTGAGCCAAAAACTCATCACCAAACACCAATGACTTGTACATACACTATATAGACAAAAGTATTGGGACATCCCCTTCTTTAGAACAGAAAAATGCACTTCCAAATCTGTTGCAACAACGATGGGAACATAATTCATGTATTTAAAAATTGTATTTCCATCTCTGTT
Organism: Tor tambroides; assembly: GCA_021397915.2. NCBI lineage: Eukaryota > Metazoa > Chordata > Actinopteri > Cypriniformes > Cyprinidae > Tor > Tor tambroides. The sequence continues at coordinate 30,468 of JAFVLL020020656.1, read as the reverse complement.
GCAACAGTTTTGGAAGTGTCTAAAATGACTCTACCCATATGTACAAGTCATTGGTGTTTGGTGATGAGTTTTTGGCTCAAGGTCTGGGATTAGGACTTGGTTTTATGCAGACTAGTCAAGTTCTTCCACACTGACTGAATCAATAATTTTCTTTTTGAACCTTGCCTTATACACAGAGACATTGTCATGTTAGAATAGAAAAGGGTCCTGTCCAAACTGTTTTGTACTCATCCAAAGATTTGTACTCATAGAAATTACTAAAGTAGTCAAACCTGTTCATTAGAAGGGGGCGACCCAATACTTTTGACAATATAATGTATCTTGTTTCAAAAATACGTCAATACACACCATTTTTCAAGTTTAAGTCCACTGAAGTTAATCTACTCTCCTGTCTGGTTCGTTTGTCGGACAAAATGGCAGATTCAGCGTTATGATTGGTCAGATCGCCCGTCAATCTAGCTCTTTGCGAAAGGTCAATTACTTCACCGTTTCAGAGCTGATGTGCACTACGCCAAGAATGGACTTACTCGGGTCTGGCGCCAAACACTCGCACTTGTAGGCCGTAACGTAGTCTGGTTTGAAGTCGGTGTTGATGGGATAGTATTTGAAGGCTCCCACCATCTTCTTGATGGCATCAGAGATGAAGATGAAGGAGATGAGGCTAGAGAAGCCTTCCTCGGTGAAGCGCGTCATGTACTTTATGATGTAGCTGGCGTCCATTGCGACCAGGAAAAAGCACTGCACGCAGGAGTGCATTCCGATCCACAGTCGAAGCTCCATGTAATCAATCCCATTATTTCTGAGAAAAAGAAACAATAAAGAGAGATGAATACAAGAGCAGTGAACACTAGAGAGCAAGAGAGAAGTGGCTTATTTGCTTCAGTGAAGAGAGATGATTTACGGGGGTCTTTTAAGGGTTGATGAAAGTGAGCAATCAAGGCTGTACTGTATTGTCCTCAATAATAGACTGTGACTTATGTTGGATTGGTGCGGATGGCTCTCTCACTTGCTGAATTCGTAAAGCAGCTTCTCAAAGATGAGGATGGGGCCCGTTGAGCTGAGAATAATGAGGGGCTGACCGCCAAACAAGCAGAAAACCGTTCCTGCTAGAGCAGTGCCCAAAAAACTCTCCATCACACCCTGACAGAGAATTAAACAGGGAGCGAGATAAGGAAACAAGGTGAGAAAGAGAGGGACAAAAAAGAAGACAGCTATAGATGAAGCTAGGTCACAAGCCTGCTTGTAATATGCTCCAGAAAAGAAGATGACATGCAACTTTAAACAAACTGTCATGTTCTGTGTCAAGTAGAAAAGTGTGAGGTGTACCTGGTAATTGTCTGTGGCATCCCCTAGAAGGCCCCCAAAGGTGATTGCATTGGTTATGCAGCCCAGGTAGATGAAGAGCACCGCAGAGATGGACTGAATGTGGAAGCCTTCATAAAAGTCACTCGGGTACCAGGGGAGCTTTCTCTTGATGTCAAGTATAAGGCCGCCACAGAACCTGTCCCGTAAATGTAGATGTTTAATCCATTATTCAACAGGGACCTGTCCTCTTTAGCTTGTATTAGACAGGCAGACAGAGGGGAGCTCTATCTTGATTATTAGCACAGAGTACTGGCACCCATTTTCTATCTCTGAGTCCTCACAACCCCTCGAGCGCAAGTGCCAAAAAGCGCGTTACATTTTCCTTTTTTGACATGTTGATCAAGATATGAACTCTCCTGAACCTCGGAGCTCTGAGGTATCTTTCAGTTATTTGCAAAGACAGATAAGGCAAGAACACTCTGAGCTCCTGAAACTCAAGCTATACCTAAAAGTAAGCTTTTTTCAATTTTACAACCAAATTGTTTTAGAGATTCTGCAAGGTCAAAGTACAAGAACATCTGGTCCTAAAGATCAGCAGGTGAATTCTCAGTCTGCTGGGCTGTACTTATTCAGAACATAATTGTGGATGTCATTTAATTAAATATTCATTTTCAACAAAACTCCTGAATTTAAAGGGTTAGTTCACCCAAAAATGAAAATTCTGTCATTAATTACTCACCTTCATGTCGTTCTAAATTTGTAAGACCTTCGTTCATCTTCGGAACACAAATTAAGATACTTTTGATGAAATCTGAGAGCTTTCTGACCCTGCATAGACCCCAATGCAACTACCACGTTCAAGGCCCAGAAAGGTAGTAAGGAAAACGTTAAAATAGTCCATGTGACATCAGTGATTCAATTGTAATTTTATGAAGCTACGAGAATACTTTCTGAGCACAAAAAAAAAACGAAGGTGAACAACGTTTGGAATCACATGAGGGTGAGTAATTAATGACAGAATTTTCATTTTTGGGTGAACCATCCCTTTAAATTTAATTTTGAATTGAGGAGGCAAACAGGATGCAGAATTGCAATTCATATTTGAATGTAAATAAGTAGATTTAAAATGAACTGAAATTAAGATAATTCGTTTTTATCTAGAATAGTAAAGTTTACTGAGAAAACTTGTTGTCTTGAAAAATTCTTGTTTGAAAGTTTTGAAAAATGTAAAAAAAAAAAAAAAAAAAAAAAAAACTTGAAGTTTAAAGGTTTATAGGGCTTATGGATAAAAGTATAGAAACAATTAACTTTCAGTAGAATGATGGATGGATAGACCCACCTCCCCGTAAACGCCAACTCTTCGCCAAGCTCGTGTGGAGCAGGCATATCCTCATCCTCACTAACAGGCCCTCCACCACCTGCTGTCCCATTCATTTGACCCAGCTCATTGAGCGAAAACACAGACTTCCTTCTCAGAGAAACAAAGACGAATGTTAAGATGGGAGCATATGGGCAGAACAAAGAATGAGCAGAATGAGTAAAGAATAAGCTTTACCTTTTGTCCGCTGAGGGAATTTTTTTGGGGGGTTCTATGCGAATTTTGGGGTCCCATTCTCCAGGTGGAAGCACAATCACCTCATCCAGAAACTCATCAATGCCAGCAATCAGATCTTCTCGGTCCCTGGCTTTATATGCTACATCACTGAAGAGCTGTGGATAAAACAGAGGAAATCAATCTTTGATCATTTTAAAAGGCAATGTTTATCTTAACCAAGTATATTTGGAAGAATAACACATTAAGGATGGTAAGAATTTACTGTAGACTATATGAAAAACATTAATCGCATAATAAACAAAACAATCAAACTTACATCATCCACCATGAGAGTGGCAATGGCCCTTCCAATCTCATTGTAAGATTTGGCTTTGCCAGGAGGCCCAAGTAGCACAAACAAGAATCTGTCCATTAAGAGAAAACATTCAAAACTTACTTTTAGTACATTAAACTTTTTCATCATCTTTCTGCAGACATATTGGTTTTAATGTGTAAAACTGTTACCTGGTGGGCACTGGGACTTCTGTCAGACCTCCAAGAGTGGTGGCCTGGGACAGCCGAACGAAGGCAACAAAGGGTTTTTCTAGGAAGTCCACTTCTCCCACCAGAACATTTGATGCCTCTGCATCTCTGGGGATTTTTTTCATGAACTTGTTCTTCAGCTGAAATCAAATTGAACAAAGTAAAAAATAATACAAAATGATTTAGTACACTGTAAAAAAAAAATTGCTGAGTCAACTTACAATAATTTGTTACCTGGCTATGTTAAAATGTTAAGTTTAGTCAACTCAAATAAGTTTAGTCAAATTGAAATGTTAAGTTGAACTAAGTGACAACTTAGATATTTGTGTTGACTAAACTTAAAATTTTAAGGCAGCCGGGTAACAAATTATTTTAAGTTGAAACCACTTTTATTTTTTACAGTGTAGGTACATTAAGACCCTTATGTTGTCCTTTAACCCCTCTCTTCCATTACAGAAACCTTGTGTTGTCATTTAACCCTTCTGTTCCATCGCAGAACCCTTATGATGTCATTTAACCCTTCTGTTCTATCACAGAACCCTCATGTTGTCATTTAACCTTTCTGTTCCATCACAGCATTCTTATATTGTCATTTAACTCTTGTGTTCCATCACCAGACCCTTATGTTGCCTTTAACCCTACTGTTCCATCACAGAACCCTCATGTTGTCATTTAACCCTTCTCTTCCATTGCAGAGCCCTTGTGTTGCCATTTAACCCTTCTGTTCCACCATAGAACCCTTATGTTCTCATTTAACCCTTTGTACCCTCATGTTGCCATTTAACCCTTCTGTTCCATCATAGAACCCTTATGTAGTCGTTTAACCCTTTGTTCTGTTACAGGACATTTATGTTATAATTTAATCCTTCTGTTCTATCACAGGACATTTATATTGTCATTTAACTCTTAACTGTGTGCTGCTGTTTATTAATGAAAGCTTCTATTCAAACAAAATGTAATATTATTTTATATTATATAGATTCTGTTCTGTAATTGTGCTCTTTATTTGTGCCAGTAATCTGAAACTGCACATTTTAACAAAAAAGTTGATTTACTGCCATTTACACTCTGTGAAACTTGTCATATACATTCACTTGTACTATTTTAAGCTCTATTACTAAAATATCTGCAGCCTTTATCACTTCAAGGACACAACAATTCCATCTGAAGCCCTTGAATGAGTTGCAGTCTGGATTTAGATTAATCTCTTTGCTTTCCTCCTGTCTCTCTCTCTGACAAATCATAAACCAAGCATAAGTCTTCCGATGTTACAATTTTCACGCAGAAGGATTTTTTCTCAACTTCAGGTTGTATATAATATCAGGCCTGCATATGGAGTTCATATTACTTTTAATAATAATAATTCACATTATTTTAATAATAATAATAATAATAATCCAGCGCGACGGCAACATGTTGTCATGTCGTAAGACAACATCTGTATTGCAAACTGTATTGCTGTTATTGTTGTTTTTAGCATTGGCATAACAATGCAACGGCATTGCCATAGAAACCAACGCACATTCCGTAAAACGAAAGAACGCTTATGGACACAAATCGGATATGAACAGTTGCGATACACTGCGTGGACAGTCAAATCAGATTCAAATCAGATTCCATCCGGATATGCACAAAATCGGATTTGGCCTGACAGTCTGAACGAGGCTAAGTGTTCATACTTTGGCCTGTTCCAAAAACCTTTGGATAACAGTTTGGAGTTCCTCCAAACAATGCTTCACATTTTCTCCATAAACAACTTGAAATGGTTTCGGCAGTCCAACAAAATTTATACTGGCAGCCTTCTGAGGCTATGAAATTAGGTTTTCCTATTTCTATAATAAGGCTTGGTTTTAATGGTGAAATTTAGATATAAATGATCTGTTATTTTTTAAACGATTTACAATCATTCAAAAGTTGTTTTTGAAGGAAAACTCTTATGCTTAACAAGGCTGCATTAATTTGATCAAAAATACAGTAAAACCAGTAATAATGTCCAAAAACAATATAATAAAAAAAAAAACTGAATGGAAAATGAAAAAGTGTTGTTTAATAACTAATTGTAAACTAACTGTAAAAATTGTGATAGTTTGTTTAGGATTCTCTGAGAAAATTCAAAAGTGCAAATCTTAGCATTATAAATGACTTTTCTATAACTTTTGATCAGATTAATGCATCCTTGCTTACTAATACCAAACTTCTGAGAGGTAGTCTAGCCTACATGTTATAATCAAGCACCGTGTTGTATTGAAATATGCTCGTATAAAGATGTTTTTATGAATTTAGTTCAGTTTTGGTATGCCAAAAAGACATTTTTCTGACTGTATCGATGTATAGTCTTATAGGGACAAAATTATGTTGGGTCCCACTTTATATTAGGTGGCCTTAACTACTATGTACTTACATTTAAATTAATCATTTGATACAATGCACTTATTGTGTAAATATATGTTTTTACATTGTACTTACATTTTTAAAAATACCTATATGTAATTACATCTGTAATTAATTTCTGTAATTACATTTATAATTACACTGTTGACCCATCCCTTACACCTAACCCCACCCTTAAACCCATACCCATACCACCAAACATGTCCCTAACCTTACCCATATCCCACCTCAATAGCAGCAAAAGTGTTTTGCAATGCAATATGAAATCAATAAGTACACTGTACTTATTTTTTGATGTAAGTACATAGTAGTTAAGGCCACCTAATATAAAGTGTGACCTTATGTTGTTTTAGTCCAGTTAATGGGAGCTTTTTGTTCATGAAAACTTGCTGTTATAACATATCTTTGCAAACAAAAGCAGGACAGTAATAAATGAGTGTCGTGACAGGTGGCTATAGCTTTGTACATTGTGCACCCATACTGAGCCAAACTGAAACAGTGACACACTTCCCAGAGGGATCAGACCGCAGCTCTCGGTTATCCCTCTGCATGTGAGAGCTTAGCACGAGGACCACACAGTCAGATGGCACGTTTCCCCAATGCCAGATCAATACCGACCCAGACACCACGCCACGGCAAAGCATGGCACATCAGTGACCTCTTCATAAGAACATACTAGCATATATGCTGTAGTTTACTTTTTTTTAGTACAAGCACAGTTCCGACAAAATCAACTTTACGTCAGATACATCAATACACTTGATGCAAATTGAAACATGTCTATTCTTTAAAAAGGAATGGCAGGAATTTGTCATTTTGGTGACTTCCAGTTTATACTTTTGTGACCTCAAAAACCGAGTTTCTGTAGTTCTAGCTTTAAAATAATACATCAAATTCTATTAATGATGCTAAAGAAATAAAAAGAGACCTTGATTTCTAGAACTGCTTGGATTTGTCTGTAAAGTCAGTCTGGAAAACTGGTCACGGCAGCTAAAAATAGCTTCAAAGCAAATACAAAAGATTCTTGCAGCTGTTATTGTGAACTATACAAAGGCTTTTGTGCCTTGACAAATTGTGGCTTCTTTCTATATGTATAGATGCAGACACATTGTAATACCATGTGACTCACCTGGTCTGTGCTTGGTGTGTCTGCAATGTCATTCATACTCCTGCTTTGAGCGTGGCCTGCAGACACACATGCACAAATATACACAGGAATGCCATTACAAATATTTCATCAAAATTAGTTTGACCAGCTAGCTATTTGACAACTAATCTGACATCACTCACTAACTAATTATAAACTCATGCTGGGCAGCTTTAATGAAAAAGCTTTATATAAAATGCAATTTAAAACACAAAATGTTAATCAATCTCATTATCTTAAGCAGAATGAACTCTTCAACTGGTTTTAACTAAACTAACAGATCACTGACACGTTCTTGATGATTAGAATAATTAATAATGGAGACCAGGATCAGAGGATGAAAAAGGGCACACACACTCACGTAGTCGGCCATAGCTGGCTGCTTGTTTGCTTTGCAGATCTTCTGTTGAGTGGTTAAAATTTGCTCCAGCAGCAGGGGATCGGGCAGGGCTCCGAGCTATGAGATACAAGCAACATTGCAACTTTTTAAATGAACTATTAAGCAGACAATGTTTTTCTAATAAGCTGATGCTAATGAACTGTGAAAAAAAGGAGAGAAATGAAATAACCCACTAAAAGAAGTGAAATGGGATTGGGACTCTTATCTACTCACCCTTATATGACTTAAAGCCCATGTCATCTTATTCAGAAGGCAGTGTCAGTCTTTTATAAACAACAACAAGCATTACATAAAAGTTGTCTTTTGAAGCCATACAGCTTTGTGTGACAAATCTAAAAATCCTAAATTTCAGTAAATTCCTTTTTGTCCTTTCCTGAGCTTGATACCCACTTTGTGTGGAAAAGAGCAGCCTGAATGTTCTGCTGATTCTGCAGAAAATTAAGGGTGAGCAGATAATGATCATTTTCGGATGAACTGCCTTTTTAAGAAAAACAAGCAATTAGGCTGCATTATACTTGAAGATTCACAAAAGTATCTGCAAATTGACAACAGAATACTGCAATCCAACTGCAGTGCTATATAGTTTAGTTATTGTTCATTTATTCCTTCATTTTTCAACCTGTTGCGCTCAATATGCATAGGAATGGTTGGAGAGACAAAAAAAAAAAAAAAAAAAACATTTTAAAGACTTAACACTCACTGCCTCCAGAGCCAGACTTGCCCAGATCTGCAAGGGAGCGATGGATGGGCTTCTTTGTCTGGTGTCTGTGCTTTCTCAATAGGACAAAGCTGATTTTGTCTCTCAGCTCAGGACCGATCAACCCTTCCTCTATCTGACGTTCGATGATGTCATCTACAGGAGACAAAATTTAAAGTGATTTGCTTTGAAAAATACACTGGCATGACAGTAAAACATCATAATGCATCAAAAAGCAATAAAAAGAATCTACACTTCAATATGCAAGACGATATCTGCTGTACAAAGGTTGAGATGGTTCAGAAGACATCAGTAGCCCCCCGTTAGAGGACAAGCACCCATAATAAAGAGGCTGGTTGCTCACCGACTATCTGTGGGAGTGAGTAGCCCTCCAGGTCCAGCAGCACGGTACCTGTCTGTAGGCATGTCCGCAGTTCAAACAGGCTGTGCAGGGAGAGTGTGGAAACGTGTGGTTTGCTCCATCTCTCCCCACCCTCCTCGACCTTTTCCTCAAACTTCACCCACCTGCAGATATGCAGTCACACACACAAAGCTGAAGTCAAGCAGAGAAAAAAGGAACTGTAAGTTTCTGATGTTGATGTTGTTCAGGCTCAAATGCTATTTATTTTAAGGTGTAATGTGAAATTTCTATCTCACTAGAGCAGAGGTGCCTAGATCTTATGAAGGGCCATAATTCAAACTGAACTGATGGATGAAAATATATCCAAACATATTACATCAAAAATGACATGTTTTTAGATGAAATTCACTTATATTCTCTTGTTCTGTACAAATGATTGCCATACATCATTTTGGTTGCAAAAAGGATTTATATGTTAAAAAATACAAATATCTGTGTATTCTGATGAAATAAACATAAACATTAATATCATGTTCTTCCCTGTTTGATTAATTTGTACACTCGATATAACTAATTAGTAGTTTTTCATTTTTAGTTTTCATATGTTTAATTTTTAGTAATTGTGTTTCTGTCATTTTTATTTTTTAAAATATTTTTATTTAGTTATGTGTAATTCGGTTTTAGTTTTAGTTCAGTTTTAGTTTTGGCTCTTCAGTTTCAACTTATTTCAGTTCATTGCCCATAGGCAATATTTTTAATTTTCATTTAGTTAATAGTTTTTTTATCTAATATTTACATTTGATTATATTTCAGCATTATTTCAATTAGCAGAATGTTTTTAACAGTTTAAGTTTTAATTTTAGTTAATAATATTATCCCTGCATTGTAGCTTTATGACTATAGAGCTGGACAATGTTTTGTAAGTGCCACAGAGCCACAGGATCATCATACTAATGGTTTACTAATCTCTGATGCACATTAAACTGAGGTGGGAGTATTTTAACATTATAAAATACACACTTTTCATTAAAATGATTTTGACTATTGATGCCATTCGTGATGCCTTAGTGTGTATGTTTTTATACCTAGCTGATTCTCTCCACTCCAGCTCGTCGCCCTCGTGTTGCAGCGTGTCCATCTCGGTGAAGAGAGTGGGTGTGGGCATGGTTTCCTCATCATCCCCCAAAATGTAGCGCAGTCGCTCTGCTGCTGGGGACACTGTGAGATGAACAGGAAAAGAAGTGATTGAAAACTTGCCTGTTTGGATTTCCCTCAGTCAGATAACGGAATGAGATGGCCTTCATAAATAAAAAGTGCAGTGCAGCACCACACGCAGTGAAAGTATGTGCCCAAAAGTTGAGAAGAAACAACAAGGACACCCACGGTGTACATTTGATCTGATGTTGTGATGGCCGACTGCGCCTGGAGGAACACTGGCGCAGTGTAAGCCATTGTTCATTAATTTTCTGTGTGAGGACTAAAGCTGTGAGCTGTGACTGAAGCTGCACGGGAATCCACACTGTGCTTGTTTTTCTGGGTTTGTTTGACGTGATGCCAGGGAGTATGTGGCAACGTCTGGGTCTTTCGGTTCTTTATTTGTTTTCATTTCTATGCTCAGTATTTCTCAGCTCTAACACCTGTTAGGTACATCTTTATTTCCAGCTATGGTTTGATGATCTCTGCCTGTTTCATCCTCCATCCAAATGGGCCACACACAGGCTTCCTGAGGACTAAAGATATGCCTCAAAAAGACACATGGAGAATAAAAGCCCATAGATTTCAATATGAGAATGAGGTGCCAGAATAATAAAGACCTGAGAAAGAGTCTCTTTCAATGCCAGTGTGCCTGCGTGAAAGTCAAACTTTACATGTGAGAGAAGGGTCCTTAAACCTCCTGACCATTATACGTGAAGAGAAGCACGTTCGATTAAACACTGAGAATACAGCTGACAGAGAAACTGTCATTTATAATTAAAAGGGCAACATGTCCTTGCATTTTTGCCTACTACCCTTATTAAAAGGGCAAGACGCAAAAATACAAATTGTGCTGTTGTCATGGAAACTTCAACTATCATAATTCAGAAATATGAAATGTTAACACGTGATTACTTAAGAAGCTGTTAACTAAACTAAAGTTAAATGCCAAACTATTAAAAAGTTCATTAATGCATGAATCCAGCACTGATTTCAGTAATGAAAGATTTAATTTTAAATACTTACTGTTGCAAATGGTGGTATGTCTATTGAAGCTGCAGTGCACTGATAAAAATTATTTTGTGGTGAAGTAAATACTACAGAAAAACAATTCAGTTTCTACATTAAATAATTTAGTTCAGGAAAGAATTAAAAAAGAGTAAATTATATATTAGTACAAATTGTAGAAATTAAAGTTTGACACAAGTATATTTTACTTGGAATTGTTTGTTATGTTTACAAGAATTCTTTAAATATCAAAGTTATGATCCCATTGTTCCCATTATGCACTGGGGCATGAATAATTAATAAGGTTAGGATTTTCACTGTTTTCCAGTTGTATTTACAATGTTTTATGGCTGCTTTTGTTGTTAGGTTTAGTAACTTGCTGTTTTGTGACATCTGGAGTTAATTTTCTATTCAAAATGACCCATTCATGTTCAAACACTATACTGATTATTACCGTCATTGTGTATTGTGTACCAAGTATTGAGGACTCTGTGTTCATTAGGGTAATAACTAGAAATATTACAGTTAAGGTCAAAAATTTACATCCCCCTTGCAGAATCTGCAAAATGTTAATTATTTTACCAAAATAAGAGGGATTATACAAAATGCATGTTACTGTTTATTTAGTACTGACATAAGATATTTCACATAAAAAATGTTTACATAAAGTCCACAAGAGAAAATGATAGTTGAATTTATAAAAAAATTACCCTGTTCAGAAGTTTATATCCACTTACACTGAACAAAATAATAAACGCAACACTTTTGTTTTTACCCCATTTTTCATGAGCTTTTTCTATGTACACAAAAGGCCTACTTCTCTCAAATATTGTTCACAAATCTGTCTAAATCTGTGTTAGTGAGCACTTCTCCTTTGCCGAGATAATCCATCCACCTCACAGGTGTGGCATATCAAGATGCTGATTAGACAGCATGATTATTGCACAGGTGTGCCTTAGGCTGTCCACAATAAAAGGCCACTCTAAAATGTGCAGTTTTACTGTATTGGGGGGTTCCGGGGGGTCTGAAAACCAGTCAGTATCTGGTGTGACCACCATTTGCCTCATCTCCTTCGCATAGAGTTGATCAGGTTGTTGATTGTGGCCTGTGGAATGTTGGTCCACTCCTCTTCAATGGCTGTGCGAAGTTGCTGGATATTGGCAGGAACTGGAACACGCTGTCGTATACGCCGATCCAGAGCATCCCAAACATGCTCAATGGGTGACATGTCTGGTGAGTATGCTGGCCATGCAAGAACTGGGATGTTTTCAGCTTCCAGGAATTGTGTACAGATCCTTGCAACATGGGGCCGTGCATTATCATGCTGCAACATGAGGTGATGGTCGTGGATGAATGGCACAACAATGGGCCTCAGGATCTCGTCACGGTATCTCTGTGCATTCAAAATGCCATCAATAAAATGCACCTGTGTTCGTTGTCCATAACATACGCCTGCCCATACCATAACCCCACTGCCACCATGGGCCATTCGATCCACAACATTGACATCAGCAAACCGCTCACCCACACGACGCCATACACGCTGTCTGCCATCTGCCCTGTACAGCGAAAACCAGGATTCATCCGTGAAGAGAACACCTCTCCAAAGTGCCAGACGCCATTGAATGTGAGCATTTGCCCACTCAAGTCGGTTACGACGACGAACTGCAGTCAGGTCGAGACCCCGATGAGGACGACGAGCATGCAGATGAGCTTCCCTGAGACAGTTTCTGACAGTTTGTGCAGAAACTCTTTGGTTATGCAAACCGATTGTTGCTGCAGCTGTCCGGGTGGCTGGTCTCAGACGATCTTGGAGGTGAAGATGCTGGATGTGGAGGTCCTGGGCTGGTGTGGTTATACATGGTCTGCGGTTGTGAGGCCGGTTGGATGTACTGCCAAATTCTCTGAAACGCCTTTGGAGACAGCTTATGGTAGAGAAATGAGCATTCAATTCACGGGCAACAGTTCTGGTGGACATTCCTGCAGTCAGCATGCCAATTGCACGCTCTCTCGAAACTTGCGACATCTGTGGCATTGTGCTGTGTGATAAAACTGCACATTTTAGAGTGGCCTTTTATTGTGGCCAGCCTAAGGCACACCTGTGCAATAATCATGCTGTCTAATCAGCATCTTGATATGCCACACCTGTGAGGTGGATGGATTATCTCGGCAAGGGAGAAGTGCTCACTAACACAGATTTAGACAGATTTGTTAACAATATTTGAGAGAAATAGGCCTTTTGTGTACATAGAAAAAGTCTTAGATCTTTGAGTTCAGCTCATGAAAAATGGGGGCAAAAACAAAAGTGTTGCGTTTATTATTTTGTTCAGTGTAATACGGTGTTGTTACCTGAATGATCCACAGCCGTGCTTTTTGTTTAGTGATAGTTGTTCATGAGTCCCTTGTTTGTCCTGAACAGTTAAACTGCCCGCTGTTCTTCAGAAAAATCCTTCAGGTCCCACAAAGTATTTGGTTTTTCAGCATTTTTTGTGCATTTGAACCCTTTCTAACAATGACTGTATGATTTTGAGAGCCATCTTTATACACTGAGGACAACTGAGGGACTCATATGCAACTATTACAGAAGGTTCAAATGCTCACTGATGCTCCAGAAGGAAAAACGATGTATTAAGAGCCGGGGGTGAAAACTTTTGAACAGAATGAAGATGAGTACATTTTTCTTATTTTGCCTAAATATTATTATTATTTTTTTTTCTCACTTTAGTACTGCCCTTCAGAGGCTACAGAAGATACGTACATGTTTCCGAGAAAAACAAAAGAAGTTCAATTTACCCTGATCTTCAAATTCAAAAAGTTTTCACCCCCTGGCTCTTAATACATTGTTTTTCCTCCATAAAATATTCATCAAATTAGATTTTTCTTTAAAAAAAAAAAAAAAAAGTAAGCTGCTAACATGTAGCATAGACTTCCACAGTTGTCTGATTCGACAAACACATAAAAAATCCTGTCATTGTAGCCCCTTTTCAACAATTTGTTAGTATCAGTGTTTTCTATATATATAGAATCGAGAACGCTAGTGTTAGAGGGTCATTTTTTATAATAAATAAAAGAAAACAAGTTGCTAGAATAGAAAAAGAATAGAGAACAAAAATTCTGAAACCTAAACTAAAATTAAAATGCAAACTAAAAATATACAAATAACAGCTAATTAAAAATATAATTAACAAGTAGTATATCAAAAAATCATTTTTAATATATGACTGTTTACCATAAAGTGCTTATTTTCCTCATAAATCAAAAACCACCTCTCTAAAAACCCATTGGAAATTCCCTAGAAAATCCATGGCTAATTTTTAAATCTCTTCTGGGTTTTAGGATTGCTGATCAGCTCTATTCTGAATGTAACTTATAAATCAGAACTCATAAATAATACACTGTAGCATGGAATGTTGTTTTGACCTAAAATATGGCCTATTTTTATAGATGACAAGTTTATTATTATATGATAATATAGCATAAAAGTAACAAATGAAAGTGCATTTTCTTTGAACGTGTGCTTATTTCTCTGTTCTGTGCTGACTGCAAACTTTGATGCCCTGCAAATTGTTTATTCTCATGCGTTTAGAGATGCATCACCATAATTGTTTTTCATGGTCTTCTATTCTGCAGTGATGGCTCTATCCTGCCCTCGGCTCAGCATGAGATTGAGAGTGAGGTGCGGGGTATATCCGATAAATTCAGCACAACTCCATTTCACACACACAAACAAAGAAATGTATGGCAGTATTGCTCCCTGTAGTCCCCTTGAATTTGCATTCTCACTTTCAGATACATTTCCTTGAGTCTGTTGACTCACAGGGTATTTGAATTGAACTGTTTCCCATCTCTTGCACCTATATGCATGGAATCCATTGTGGTTCTGTTTTTTTTTTGGATCGCAAGTCTGTTGGATCACCATATTGGCAATAAAGAAGTATGAGGAAAGTTCAGTGTTGGTAAAGTTTTACGTTTATATCCTGCTCAATCACAACATGACCATACGTATCATCAAATCACTAATTTGAATGACTTTAAGCTCTGTTTCGTAGCTGATTAAGGACTCACTGGTTCTGTTGATGTCTGGTGGCAGATTGTGCTCTGGTTGATCCAGGCCTCCCGCCTCAAGATCGTACCGGTCTCTGTCATCACAATCGTAGTGTTCGTGTCTGTGATGGTCGTGTCTAAGTCTTCGTTCTGGATCTGCATCACGACTCGACATGGATGAACGTCTCCTCCTGCGTTTGCGACGGTAACCGTGGGGCACTGGCACGCCAATGTAGATAGACTGGTGGTCTGTGGAAGGCAGAACACTTTTTGATAAGAAGATTAACCACATATTATTCAATGTCTTGGATGTCATTGATTTTGAAAAGTAATTTCATGCTCCATGTTCTGCTCACTCAAGCAAACGTGATCAAGTGACCAAAGTGGCATGATCTGGTTCAACTACTGACACAGTAGCCCTCAATACTGACATTGTAGAATGGCCTATATTCATTTGCAATAAAATCTTCAAGCTTCCAGTTCTGCCAAAATACATATATCTAGCACTAAGCAAAACATAGGCCTACTGTTTAAATTTATTCTCAACTGATAATTCATCTAATTGTTATAGCAAAACAATTGGAAAGACAAATTATGCACAAATATAAGCACACAAATATAAATGTTTTCAACTTTAACTCATTCCCTGCTAGTGTTTTTGAAAAAAGTTGCCAGACACCACCAGCATTTCTGATGAGTTTCACTAAAATTTCATGGCCCCCAGAATATTTTGTTGTAACACCCCAAGACTCACTGTCAAAAGTACATTTCATACATAATTTTCTCCCTCGAGGAACAGCTACTTTTGTGAATTCAACTATAATTATCCCTCATCTTACTTGTCTTGTTAATTGTTAAAATGTGAAAAATATTTTTAGCTGCTGGTACAGTAATAACCTCACTAATTTGGACATAATGTGCTTTGTGCAGTGTTTCCTTATCTATCTCTTTGAGACGGCAAAATGGCCATGGGCATCTGTCTGAGTGAAACAGGGAAAATGGATATATCTGAGTGAAACAGCTTCTCAAAATATAGGACAGAATTACATTAGGGCAGGATTTTGTCCATCTAGAATTGATTGGATTGCTGTCAATTTGAAAAAACGGTTTCAAAATCATTCTGATAGTACACTGACTTCTAATATTGCGTATGGCTTCTGTTTCTTTCCTACGCTGCCCCTAAACCTCTGTTCAGCATATAAGTCATGAGCAGGAATGATATTCCTCAAAATGAGTGAATTGATTTACAGCACATGTACAGTTATCCACAGTGATATATTTACAACTTCAGGAGTCTCCAATTTCGCAAAAGTACACAATACAATTGATTTAATGTTCAATAACCCCATGTATTCATTAGAAGATCTGAAAATAATAATTCTTTTAAAATAATAACTTTATTTTTTTATATTTCATGTTCCTTTTGTTTTGAGTTTTCCACAACCTAACTATGAGTTAGGTTAAAATGTTCTCAATCAGATCAGCATACACATGCAACTATTGTCATAGTGATCGCCTGATTAACCATTCAGCTCTTGAATTCGTGTGTGTGGTTTCATGCCTAAGGCTACTCACCCTCCTCCTCCTCATATCGGTAACGACTGTTGCCCATGCCTCGATCATGGTCCATCCTGAGATAATACAAAGAAGATGATTTAAGACTGATCAGAAAGAATGCAAACCAAATGTGTGTTTCTGTAACATTTCGAAAATAATTCAAATTCTTGTTATGAGTTTTGATCATGTGTAACGGAAGGTCAGGGGCTTGACTGGCGGCAGTGGCACACACTGGGCATTGAGCTGTTTGCTGAATCGCTGCCAATAACAGATCAATAGTGAAATAATTAACAGAACAAATGCCCAATGGAAAGATACATAATTACACGACCAGGAGGGAAGCTGGCCAGTCTCTTGCCTTCAGTATAAAGCCGCTAGAATCATTTCACAGGTTGTGATTTTGATACACGCTTATATTATCAAGCACAAAGTAAATGTCTATTTTAGGCACTGAATTACTCTGATTTAATTACAAGTGTGAAACTGAATTACTGCCCCAGGCTTTCTGAATACAAATATTCTGAATATAATTGAATAAATGTGTAACAGAGTTTTTGTGAACACTACAATGTGTTAATGTTTATTCTTCTAAATCAGTCTATGCAGTTTGAAATAAAACACATTACCCTTCAAAACTACTTCTTAAATTAACACTTTTATTCAGAAAAAAATGACAGTAAATACATTTATAATGTTACAAAAGATTTATTTAAAATAATTGCTGTTCTTTTGAACTTTATATTCATGAAAAAAATCCTGAAATACACAAAAATATTAAGCAGATCAGCTCATTTCAACATTGATAATACTAAATAATGTTATATGAACACCAAATCAGCATATTGGAATGATTTCTGAAAAATCATGTGACACTGAAGAATAGTAATGGCTGCTGAAAATTCAGCTTTGCCATCACAAAAGAAATAAATTACATTTTATAATATATTAAAACAAAAATGAAGTTATTTTGTAAAATGCAATAATATTTCACAATATTACTGTTTTCACTGTATTTTTGATCAAATAAATGCAGTGAGTATCTTTTGAATGGTTTTAATATTATTAAAAACAACATGATCATTTATGTTCATTGCAGTCAGTTATAATACAGCTAATATATTATGCATCCTACTTCTTCAACATTTATTCATAGGACTGCTCTATAGTTCTAGCTCAGATCAGTTATAAACTTGCTCAAGTGAGGAATCCTAACCTTGTAGATCATAATAAGGAGGCATGGTGCTGCATTTGATTAGCTCTGTTGGGTTCCAAACGGGATAATTAGTTGTCACATTGGTGTCCTTCACACCCAGTGGCCAGCAGAGTAAGAGAGAGAGAGCAATGGTGAAAAGGGGAAAAAGAGAAATGCTGTTGGCCATTCTCACTCACAGGCTCAATCAATGGGTCCCCATTTGTACTCAACCCACTTACAGCACTGGCCCAGTGTCCTCTCTCTCTTCCTGCATGAGTCGCTCTGCTTTATTTTTGCTAACCTTCCCACTCTCTCTCTGTCACGTCAGGCACTCGCACTCTGTCTATACAGACCCACACTGACAAAAATTAAATGGTAATTTTCCTTCACACTGTCACAGTTTCTCATTAGTTCAGGAGCAACACTCAGATTTATAGTATTACAGTGCTAATTCAGCATGAACATTTTACTTTTCATTGGATGAAGCTATTAAAATAAACATCTAACTGAACCTTGCAGTGATAAATATGCATGAAATAGGTCCTGTTCACAGAACCCCTTAAATAAGATGTAAAGCAAAAGACATGCAAGAAACATGAATATATTCATCATGTTAAATGAAATCTGATTCAGTAATAATACGCATTTTGGCTTATCAAATCTGCAGATTATCTCATGCATTAAAATCAGTACAGATAAATCATAGCTCGTTTTTAATTGTTTACTTCTCCTACTTCTAACCTTTATTCTACACACACTATCAAAAGTTTGGGCTTGGTGAGATTTTTTACTGGTTTTGAAAGAAGTCTCTTTTGAGACATTTATTTAATCAAAAATACAGTCATTTAAAAACAAACAATTTAAAATAACTGCTTTCTATTTGAATATATTTAAAAGTGTCATTTATTTCCTGCAAAACTGTATTTTCAGCAACCATTACTCCAGTCTTCAGTGTCACATGATGCTTCTGTTATCATGCTGATTTGGAGCTCAAGTTCTTTTTATTAATGTTGAAAACAGTTGTGCTGTTTAATATTTCCGTCAAAATTTCCTGCTCAATGGATCATACCATTTTCCTTTATTAACAAGAGCTACTACACGGAGCAAGTTTATTTCATATTTAAAAATACATGCTTGAAAGTCTTACCTGATCTCAGTAGCAGTGCACGGATGGAGAGGAGAAAAGCAAATCAAAAGGACTCATCAATACAGGAAATCACTGAGGAGCACAACTCTA
This sequence comes from Tor tambroides, assembly GCA_021397915.2. Lineage (NCBI taxonomy): Eukaryota > Metazoa > Chordata > Actinopteri > Cypriniformes > Cyprinidae > Tor > Tor tambroides. The sequence continues at coordinate 11,858 of JAFVLL020020656.1, read as the reverse complement.
CGGGACACAGGACAAAAACTGAACATGTTACAGAGTTAATCTGTATCCCTCTCCCAGTTAATCAGCCCTCACACACACAAACACACCCACTCATGCTAACACATCCACAAAGTGTGAGTCAATGCTGTGGACTGGTGACAGGGTCGATAAGTAGATAACTGGGACTCAGGCAAATGGACCATTGAGAGCTGTGTTAAGGGACATTACTGACTCACTGTGCACTGTCATGTCCACATCTGTTCATTTAACCAGACTATTCACTCCGTAAGGAAGAGTATAAATCTTAACATTTTAAATTGGTTGTGTCGGAATGCTGGAAAAAGCCATGCTTTACACTGACTTTCATTAAGTCATTTGTTTGAATTGGCCATAACCCCCTATTATATTTTGAGAATACATTTAAAACATGCTTTATTGGAAATGTAATAATGTTGGCTAAAAAATCTCATAACTGGAAATACTTACCTAATTGATTTTCTTTTTTTGCTCCGTGACTTCTCTCCTATAGCTGGGATGCACAATTTTGTGGCCTCAATCTATTTTTTCTTTTTCTTTTTTTCATGAACACAAATGACAGGATAATGTCAGGATATGTGCTTTGACATATATTGACTAGTAAGAAAAATCCAATTTATAGCAGATGCTGAACTGAGTGCACAAACTCAATGGTGTCCATCAAAGCACGCACACACACACACACACACACACACACACACACACAAAATCAATAACAAATAGAGACTCAAGATAACCTGTTACTCACAATTCATTGGTTGATGACCTCATCCTTCGGCTTTGCGATTCCCGTTGACCCGGACTAATCTTGTTAATAAAGAATTACCTATATAAAGAAGACCTTTTCTGGTCATTTGGAAGCTTTAACTCATTAAATGAAAAATTATTTGGAACAGACTGCAGGAACCCAAAAAAAAGCTGTTCTTCTACACATATGGTTTGATTACAACTATGATATTTGGACACTGTAATCAAACAAATGTGTTAATTTAACTGCATTAAAAACCAAATATCAAAGCAAGTGACATCTGCAAACACACTGAACATTTCGCAGATCTAACACCACTTTTATGAGCCGTTTTTGCAATTAATTTTAACCAAATTATTTTAATAATGGATATGAATCAAGTTGCCCTCCAGTGCACACAGATGTCCTAGCAGAGGAACAACAGATGTAGCACAACATGTTAATTCTGGATCTTACAGTTTCTGCACAGAAATTCAGAAAGTGTGCAAATATCATTTTTATCTTAATTTCTGCATTCAGCTTTTTATTGTAAAATGTCTTATGACATAACAACATAAAGTATTGCTTAGTGACACGGAAAGCTTGGTGAAAAATAAATTAAATGTATTTTGAATACATTTATTTCTTGCAAAGTATACTACAAATACATTTACATATTTATGTACTAAATAAAAATACCCTGCAATGGTACTTTTAGTATACTAAAGTGGTATCCTTAAAGTCTCCTAAATTGCAAATATACCTTAGGTACACTTTAAATATCTTGCATTTAAAGACTGATATTATTCAAAGATCATACAATCCCCATCAATAGTGACATTAAAACATATTTTAGGTATAATATTAAGAAATGTGCATTGTACACAAGTCTCCCAGTAAAGTTTCATTATTATGTTTATATTAGTAAGTCTCCAGCGATATGTCAGTAAATATGTTAATAGATTTGAACTATACTTAGCAAGAAATAAATGTATTTTAAATATATTACTTTTTTATTAGGGTTGGCTTCCCTTGAAACTATTTTCAGAGAAAAAAATGATAACACTTCAAAGTGTCCTTGTTACACGTTACATGCACTTACTATTATAATAACAATAAATGATGCATCATTTCATGCAAGTAAGCCAAACCCTAATCCTAACACTAACCATATAGTAAGTACATGCAGTTAATTAATATTACTCAGTAATTAAAAGTATAATTACATTGTAACAAGGACACCTTAAAATAAAGTGTAACCAAAAAAATACAAATTTGATGAACTGACAAATTGTTTCAAAAAGAGAAGTTACTGGATATTAACATCTTGTTTTTTAAACTGTTGTATAAACGCAATAAATGTTCAGTACTCTTGATTTTGCTGATATACAGCAGCCTGTGAGATATTGCATTAATATAACTCTCAATGACACTCTTTCATCATCCACATGAAGTCCTTACTGTCAATCCATCAGGGACACACTCCATAAATGCCAGCAGAACCTCACTCATCATTCAACAGACAGCTCATCAAGAGATCATCTGTGCAAACCGAATATTTCCAGGAGAAACGGCATGTTGATGCATATGAAAAGCCTTTTTTTTGTGTGGACAGAAATCGCTCCAATTCTTGTATTGCATTTGTGTGAGTAATCAGGGACGCTCAATGATATTCATTGGGGAGATTGGATCCATTCTGCCATCCAGAGCATAGCAGTCCCAGTCTGATTCGTTTGGTGATAACACCATATGGGTTTTTTGTCAGAAGATGATGAGATGAGGTGAGTAGGTGTGCATTACCTCAGGGATAATGGCAAGGCAAGGAGCAGTGCATAGCTATTACACTTCTAGTAAACTTCCGTAGAATGAATGCCAGGAAACCAAAGTCTGAAATGTAAAATGAGATCTACAAACATTAAGAATTTGGATGTCATTTGCACCAACTTGATGAATTCTGCATTGATTGATTCTAATATTTTGACCTTAAAGATACAGCTTTCTATGACACCTTACAGTTGTGCAGGTTAGGCAAAAACAAGAAAACTGGCTTGTCTAGGGAGAATTGGAGGGCACAGGTGCTAGAAAACCAGCACCGTAATTTTGAACCCATTTTCTATCATTTAGAGTTCAAATTGTACCCTTATTATCTTATTAGCTTCATGTAAGTCTGATATTTACCCTCTTTTTGCACATTGCTTTTTGCTCTTGCACATATTAAAGTTCTGGGCACAGAATGATAGATGATTAAAAACATGGGCTTATTTATTTATTAAGGATTTGTATTACAACCACCCTGGGACCATTACTAGCCCTGCCCTATAGTCATTTCACTGCCGACAAAATAAGCAACCAAATGCCCTGCAGATGCACTGGGTTCATTACTTAGATAAGCGACACAGCATTTTAAGCTGCAGCTGAAATGAGCCATATTCTCCCTCTATTAGACACAAACAAACAGCTCTGGCCTTTTAATGTTGTATAACACTTTCAGAGAAGCAGCATAATAATTACTATGTGAAAATTTTGCTACTTGGGTCACTTCTAACTATCCACCAATAAGTGTTATTGCATAAAATTAAATGTCAATTTGAACCACATCAAAATCTTGGGGACGGGATAAAACTATTTTTCTCTATACTGCGATCAAACCTGATGTTTTAGCCCCTTGCTGGTTCACTGCATTGCCTCACTATTAAAGCAATAGTACACCCCAAAATAAACATTTATGAAAATATACTCTCCCTCAGGTCATCCAAGATGACTTTTGTTTTTTTAGCTGAACAAGTTTTTAGAAATTTAGCATTACATCACTTGCTCACCAATGGATCCTCTGCAATGAATGGGTGCCGTCAGAATGAGTCAAGTGATGTTAAATTTCTCATGAGAGCAAGTCAGTTTTTATTTTTGGGTAAGCTACTGTATAAAGCAAGAGTAAATCAGTAAATAACCAGGTTCTCTTAGCTTCTTCTCAAGAACTTAAGTGTTGGGATTTTACTCTCTTCTCATTCCAACCCTCATCCTTTTTCCAGATACCAGACGGGGAAAAAAACATCTATTTGAGTATTGACGATTCATCTGCAGTGGATCACTTGATCTCCTAGCCTCATCCTCTTTTGATGCACTCATTCATCTGAAAAAACCGAGAACCCATCCTTGAGCCTCCCTCGAGCCAGCAATTGTTAATTACTGTTATTAATGCTGTTATTATTATCATAATTACGCCAGTGTGGATGCATTTTGTTCCCTGCTTTCAGCGCACGGAGTGTTATTTTCAGTGCTGCAGTTCATTTCCTCCCATTGAGACACCAGCTATAATTATTCCACATGCAACCTCTTGATGGCCATCACCATGAAGAGGAAAGTGGAGTGAGCAGAGAGGAAATAATGGGAGAGAGGTTGAAGATAGATTGCTCTGCACAGAAATTGTGAATGATGTGTTATGATGATGCACGGAAAGCAGCATCAATAAGACTTGCTTTAATATGCCAAGTTGCTATCAGAGTCCTTAAATGCAATTTGAGCTCTTTGGGAAGATACATTAGCCTTATAGAATCAACTATACAATTGTCAGAACCACTGGGAAGTCATTATGCAACATTCACTCTCCAGAACTAAAAAGTGTGATTATGCACTAGAAAACAGCTCATGCATTCAAGAGTTCAGGCGGCCAGTTTCCATGAATCCACAAGCCCAGATCCTAAGAAGTTTTCCCAGCTCCACTTATCACTAGGCTTGAAAGACTTCCGGGCTTTATTCAACAATGCAGAATAAACCTGAGAGACATACTCAGAAGGTTAATTCAAGCGAATTTTATTGAAAGTCACATTAATGTTACTATAAAACCAGAGCTACATTAGCTGGAGCGCAGCAGTCCATCTTTAGCAACTTCCTGAAAGGGTCTATTAACAAAGAGGTGCGATTGTGAGGTATTTCAAAATGACCACTGACAACTAAAAGGCAGGTTTTATAACATTAATGGCAGACAGTTGTAATTATGACAACATTCAAGCTAAAGTTTTTTTTTCAATCTTCCCAAACAGTCATAAAGATAAAACATGAACTACACATTTAAAACAGCAGTTTAAGACAGCTAAAAGTTAATTATGAACATTAAATACAAATGAAACTTCAAGTAGTGGTCAAGGTCAGGTCTCCCTTTGTTTTAAAAAATCCTACTTACAAATTACCTGCAAATTAATGTGGCTATTGTAGAATAGCCTGAGGTACTCAGGGAAAAAAGCTTCTATTGTACTTAAGGCAACACTTTAATAAATAATCATTTCATTGGTTTTTAATAACGTTAAGAAAGAATGTCAGCATTACACAAACTTCATGCTTTTTAAAATAGAAAGCAGATCCATAATCCAAAATGTTCCCTTTTTTATTTTATTTTTTTTTTGAAAGTTGGGCTCATGACAGTCGTGTAATATAAAAACAACTAAAATGCGCATATAAAAGTTTTTAGAAACAATGCATCTGCTAGAGATGAACATCCAGCTTCATCTGCCAGTCACAACATTGATAATCTTTGACGAATTCCAAAGTTACCAATTTCCCTGGTGTTCATAATACAAGTCTAAATTTCATATTAAAATCACAAAAAAATAAAAAATTGATTGCCAACAGTTAAGTCATAGAGCCCTTTCTATGCACCTTATGAACTATTATATATAACAAAATTACCAATAAAACAAACTCCCTTAATCTCATTAGACACAGAATGAAATGAAAAACAATGTACTGTGTAAACAGCATTTGAAGTGATATGTTCTTAAAAGTTTGATAAATACAAGCACGTGGAGATCTCCTACCTTGATTTCATCTATCATCAAAAATTTTATACAAGCTTCTCCTTTTTTCATGCCTAAAAAACATTTTTACTAACATGTAGTGCAACTAACTCGCTTCATCTTAACACACAGTGTGAACTTTTTATATACAAATCACAATTAAATAAAAATGAAAAAAAAAAAAGATGCAGCCTCTTTTTCTTTGTAGTTCTTAAGCTCGATTGTCCACTTCATCCATTCCCATACCTGATTGTGCTATTTGGCTCTTCAGGTGTGAATGTGTAAAGGCTATTTTGGGCTGTTCTTGTTCCAGGTCAAAAGGGATGGGGTCTGGAGCCCAGGTGTCAGGCTCTGCTACAGGAACAGGCAGGTAGCCTCCATCACGAGGTAGACACATACACCATCCAGCACCCGAGAGATCCAGTTCGCTGTACTTGAAACCGACACGTTTCAGGATCTTAAAGTCCACCATGTCTTCAGACTCACTCATCTCCACCAAAAGATTCCAGAAGACACAGCTCAGGAGAATACCAAGAAGCTAAAAGAAACATTCAAATTGTGAAGAGATGTTTTTTGGAGATGGCTAGGTGAGACAGATTGCTGGTTACACCTACAGTCACCAAATAAATAAATAAATACTCTACCATTCAAAAGTTTGGGGTCAGTATTTTTTTTTAAAGAAATTAATACTTTTATTCAGCAAGGATATATTAAATTGTAATAAAAAATAAAAACAGTTATTTTCAATCATAAAAATATTTGTCTATTACTGTATTTTGATCAAATAAATGCAGCCTTGGTGAGCATAAGAGAGTTTAAGTTTTCTAACGCTGACCCCAATGCATGTACATTAAAAAGAGTGTAAAAAAAAAAAAAAATCTGTACAGCACTTCTATCAAAAACACATTACTTTTTTTTTTTTTTTTTTAAATCAAAGCACAAAAGTGTGCATATGCAGTATATGTGCTCACAATTTGTTATTTTTATTTTTTTTGGATCAGCAGAGTAATATCTATGATCTTCATTTCTTTTTTTATTCTAATATTCTAAATATTTATATTCTAATTCTAATCTAAACTATTTTAAACTAAGTGGAGTCACAGATCCAATCTAGACTTTTTACTTGTCATTTATAAAGACAAATCTTTTATTTACGTAAAGCGTATGATAAAATATACAGTAATACTGTGCATAGACAGAAGGAGATCATTAATCCAACCATACTGTGATTCACTAGACTGGTGCTTTGTCACACACTCCATCATATTTGTGCAAGTGGACTGTTCCTCTACTCTAATTAGAGGATTAATGCATTAATGGAGGAATGTGACACCATGGCCATGTGGCTGCATTTAATGTGACCTCTTCCCTCATCTCAGCAGACAGAAAAAGAGAGAGACAGATGAGCAAGCTAGTTATTTTGGAAAAATGTTTCAAAAGTTTGTGCTTTAGCAAGACTGGGCAGCAGCTTCTCCGAGAGTCATTCACCCCTCATTGGGCATTTGCATCTGGTCAGTGCAGATGCCCATTTTCTATAATTTATTGTTTGCCAGAGGATTCTTTAATGAGGGAAGAATCAAGCAGAATAGGTAGTAGGCAATCAAAATGGAAATGTGGAATGCCAGGGGAGATATAAAGAGCAGAGGGAAAAGTACACGATCAAGAGATACATATATTTCAAATATAAATAATAAACAGTAAGCAAAAGAAGGAAAAGATGATCACAAAACCTGTGGTAGTCCAGCTGCACAGCAAATTCCAATAGTAGCTCCAATGTTGTCCCCCATCCACAGGTTCACAGCATGGATACAGCCACGCACATGAATTATGCCATCTAAAGTTTCACGCTGTAATACAGAAGAGAGAAAGAAATCAAATTCGGTACAGGTGGCAGGTAATGCTCTGATTTCATGATGGAAACAAGGTTAAAATATCACAACTAGAGTCCATCGTAATGGCATAATAGATGTGGTGCTTGTAATGGCTCTGATGTTATTTGCTTGGTTTTTATCTATGGAACAAACAACTGAATGACGCCAACATTACAGATGATTGCACTTGAAATGGCTATAAGAGGTTTTTGTTTTCCTGTCACAGCTTCTCCTTTAAACATAATCTCAAGTATCAAAGTCCGGCAAATGATGCTCTCCAAACGCATCGCTGGATATGAGAGCGAGTATTATGAAAAATGATGCAAGTCATTTAACATCAGTCGGTGATGGCTGGTGGCAGGCCATTGTGAGAATGTGGACTTCAGAGGGCTCCATTTTACCTGCTCTTTGAGAGTTTTGTAGCCACAGAGTGTGTTCACAACTTCTCCAACCTTATAGAAATAAACACATAGGACTCATTAGTAAAGCTGTAGTTTTTGAAAAACATTTTCAAGTGATATTTGGTCAATGTGATGTTATTGTTGGCTAACTGTAAATGTTGTGTTCTGATGACCTTTGACCCTCAAAATGAATTTCATATTTCTGAATTCCTTATGGAATTTCAGCAGAGACTTACAAGCATGTTGATGTAACCTTTAAAGCAGAGGGTCATTGCAGTGATGGAATCTGTAACAGGACTGATGAGCAAGGAGCCCATCTAATCAGATTACAAATAGACTGTAAACCTGCCGGCTCCCAAAAGCCAGGTCCAATTCCTCTTATACATTTCATACCATGTGACATTTTACCTCAGCTTTAAAAAAAAAAAAAAAAAAAAAACCCAAAAAAACAGATGTCATGTTATAAGATGTGAATTGAAATAGATGGAGAATGCATTCAGTAGTAAAAGTAAAGGGTGAAGAAAGTGATTTTTAAAGAATTTTCAAAGAATTTTAAAGGGATAGCTCATTTAAATTCTGTCATTAATTAGTAATTACTCACCCTCATGTCATTCCAAACCTGTAAGACCTTCATTCATCTTTGGAACACAAATTAAAATACTTTTGATGAAATCCGAGAGCTTTCTGACCCTCCATAGACAGCAACGCAACTAAGACGTTCAAGGCCCAGAAACGTAGTAAGGACATTGTTAAAATGGTCCATGTGACATCAGTGGTTCAACCATAATTTTATGAAGCTGCGAGAATATTTTTTTGTGTGCAAAGAAAACAAAAATAATGACTTTATGCAACAATTTCTTCTCTTCTGTGTCAGTCTTTGGCATGCATTCATGAAAGTACCATGACGCATGTGTGTGATGCTGCTGACGCAGGAGCTGGCATTCTGACGTGTCAGTTGCATTGCTGTCTATGGAGGGTCAGAAAGCTCTCGGATTTCATCAAAAGTATTTTAATTTGTGTTCCGAAGATGAACAAAGGTCTTACGGGGTTGGAACGACATCAGGGTGACTAATTAATGACAGAATTTTCATTTTTGGGTAAACTATCCCTTTAAGGCTCATTATGCCATGCATATTTTAGATAATTGGATTATGCTATCAGCAACAAATAAGAGCATAGTACACCCTTTTAACAATTTTTACTGTTTGTATGAAGGTTCCCTCTTGTAGCAGAAACCTGCTACAAACTCAGCAAATTACTGAATGTCTGCATCTATCTTGTGCCATTTTTTGCTATTAAGATTCCAGTTGATAAGGAAACATCTGAAGTCAAATATCTGAAACACAGATTAATGATCTGAAGCCTTGATTATGTTGGCGGTCTTTGATTCTTAGCCTGAAAAGGCCTGTGCTCTCTCACTGCAGTGAGCTGTCATACCAAAAGGAGAACAGTGCATTAGTGCCCACTCAACATTTATTAACTCAGAGAGAAAGAGAGAGAGAGAGAGGGGCACTCATAAACAGTAGAGCAGACTCTATGCAGCGCAGCGCAGGGCAGGCAAATTAAATTCTCTCCGTCATGATGCACTCTCCACTGACTCATGGAGAACAGCATTTACTAGAAAGCTCTCTAAACCCACCAGAAAAAGCTCAGAAATCCAGAAATCAGCTCCCTGTACTCACAGACCTGTGGGTCAGACTGCCTCCATTGCAAAAAAATTAAAAGAAAAAAAAAAGCACATTCTTTTCAGCAAGAAAAGATTACTGACGAATTCATGAAAAACAGCTTGTGATGCAGGCTTTTCTCATCAGACTGCCGTGTGCAGGGGCGATGTATGCGCTGATTAATGTATCATGACTGGGAGAAGTGCACAGAATGACTAACACTTTGACGGATGCAGCAGGTGTAGGGAACACCGCAGGCCAAAGGACTCGTGCCATTGCAAAAGTGGTACTGGTTTACTTCCCAATCCTTGTACTCATCTCCTCCACAACAAGAAAACTGAAAAGACAAAGCGAGATTGTGATCAAAAATCACTCTAAAACGTGAATTTTAATTATAGTTTGAGTAATACTTTATTTTTAACATGAATAATAATGATAATAATAATAGTAAATATAACTATGCAGTTCCCTTTCGAATGTTCACTCACGTTGTGTATGGGGAAAACTGTTTTACTCTTTACTAAAGCCTGATTTGTTCACGTTTGTGTAGCTGCACAAACCAATGGCGCTTTAGCCCGGCGGAAAGGGTGGAGTCGACCTGCTATGTAAGTCGGCTCGCAGCACCATTCATCAGATCATTCTCCTTCAGCGACGAGGATCATCTCTTCGCTGACTCTGGAAGAAGCCAAGAAGCTCCAGCTCTGCTCGCCGCCGCCGAAGACGCCGTAGCAGCGAGGATTCCCCTGCGGCCATCCAGTGCCTGAAGAGCAAGCAAGAGCCTCTCTCAGCAGCGCCCACGCAGAGGCTGCGCTCACTGATGGCTTATGCTCCCATTGCGAGAGCATGAGTCTTTCCCGTCTCCGCTCGCGGATCGCCTTTTTTCATGAAGGCGGTCCCCCTCACTCAGCCAGTCCCGTCTCCTTTCTCTCCAAAGAGAAAGAAACAGCAGGGCAGCGGGTCTTTCTCAGCGGGCTCGAGTGGTGTCACGTCGGCTCAGTGCCCGCGTGCCCCGCCCTCCCTGCGTCCCCTCGCCTCGCCGGTGTGTTTCACACAGGAAGACCAGCGCCGCTCTTCGGCTGTGAGCAGCCTGGTCTCATTCGGCGCGTCTGAAGAGGACATCATCATCGTGGATGTTACCGCCGAAGACAGGACGCGGATGAGCTCCGGCTAAGGCGGTAGTCGACTCCGGAAGAGCCTGCCCACGGCCTGTTAGACGAGTGGTACCTGCTGGGATGCCGTCAACAATCTTCTCGCCAACGCCCCGCCCCGTTCTTGCCTGCAGTTCATGACGAGCTCACCAAGACGTGGCGCGCCCCCTACTCGGCCTGAGTAAATCCCTCTACAGCAGCAGCTCTTACCACCATTGACGGCGCTGACGACAAGTGATACAGCAAGCTCCCCCCATCTGGAGGAAGCGGTTGCTGCTCATCTGTGCCCACCATCTGCCCTCGGACTGAAGGCCCATGCAGCACATCCCTCTAAGCCCTGCAGGACCAACTCGGCGCTCGCCAACAGGGCTTATGCAGCGGCCGGCCAGGCCGGGTCGGCGTTGGATACAATGGTGGTTCTCCAGGTGTTTCAAGCCAATCTTCTCCACAGCATGGACGAATCTGGTCAAGAACACCAGGAGGGTTTCAAGGAGCTGTGCACAGCAACAGGCCTGGCTCTGCGCGCTACTAAAGCAACGGTGCAGGCGATAGGCAAGACCATGGCCAGTTTGGTGGTGCTGGAGCGCCACCTATGGCTAAACATCACTGAGATCAGGGACGCTGAGAAAATGGCCTTCCTTGACTCATCAATCTCGCCAAAGGGTTTGTTCGGCCCTGCTGTGGACGGGTTTGCGGAAAGATTTTCGGAGGCTAAGAAGATGTCGCAGGCACTGCGTCACTTCCTCCCCAAGCACTCTGGCCCCGCGGCTGCGGGCCGCCAGAAGAATCCCACCACTCAGCCTGCAAAGCTGGTGCAGCCTCAGCCCCAACGCAAATCCGAGCCTGGGCTGCGCCAACGCTCCAGGACAGCGAAACGCTTCCCCTTTCTGAAGCGTCAAGGTCCCCGCCCACGAGTTGTGCTGGACCCTGAGCCGCCTAAGCCGTCCTGGTGGGCTAGAGAGGAAGAGGAGGGGCTCTGTTCTCGCCTCGGCTGGAATGCCCTGAAAAACAGCTCGCTTTCATTATCCATCCCTCCGAGCACATCTGAGCAATGGAGTTTCATTCCCAACGGGTCACGTCCTGCAGGTGCAGCACATACTCGAATGTTTTACCGCTGTGACAGTGGACCCACATACAATAAAGAGCAAATTTCCTCTTCATACTCTCTCACACTCTCACGTGAATGCGAGCTCCCCATCTTTTCTCAGCGATCTCTCACTCGAAAAAATAAACCCTCTCGCC
>JAFVLL020020655.1:0-42670 GCA_021397915.2 Tor tambroides | reverse complement strand
CTTAACTTAATGATTGCTATCAGGATGTGAAGAGACTTTCAACCAGAATAACAAAAAATGTTTCTGAAGACAATCACCTATGATACCTTTAAGGCTTGCAAAGTGCATTCGAATTCTAAAATGTACAATTCCTAAGTTTATAATCTTAAATATATAATATTAAATAACATTATTTAAGTGTGAATCCAGCAGAAACTTTTGCACCGCTATGACAGGCGATTGACACAGATTGGCTGCCGCCAGTGTTTCTCACCTCTCGTTTGCACAAAGTTCAGCAACTTTTCTCAACTTTTTGATGCGTGCATCACATTTTCAATTGACAAGGCTGTTGATAGATTTCAGAACTGACACATAAACTGCTAATCAGCCAAGCGGACATTGTGATCGATGACAATAATCTCCAAAATTGGTGATTTATTGGCCTGGCTGATGTATCGGTCTGTCACTAGAAGAAATATTTCATTACCCCACATTGACTGGAGTAAACTATCCAGATGTTTGACAGGTTTTTACACTAACGTAAAGAGTATAAAAGCCACAATAACCAGCAGTGACATTCGCTCTCGCATGACCTTTGCATGGGCCACATGCATTCAAATCCATTAGCCAATAATGAGAACTTCACAAACTCCAATTAGCTGCCTAATGTTGGGGAAAACTGTCATGATGCAGTTGAGATTTTGCTGACAAGTCAATGATCCAGCAGATACGAACCGTTTTTCTATATCCACACAGAGATAATTCTATTTTTCATGAGATTTATGGTTTATTCTAAAGTTTTTTCCATTTCTATTTGGTCTGGCCAGTGTCCATCTGAACTCTCAATGGATATCGATCTGTTTACCCCAGATCTCTTAATACAGACATGGGCGACGTGAAACCGATATATGTGTCGATTCTATCAAGTAGACCTGAAAGATAGAGGCTAAGATCCATCTCGCTTAGCCAACATTGACTAAATGACATTATGATACTCTTTGTGCAGTAAAAGTAGAGATTCAATCCATATTGTCTTGGACTGAACAAACCAGGCCTGTTTCACACAACCTACATCATGCCATTCATGAGTGTTGAGTGTTTCTGCTACAGATCTAGACAGAAAATAAAATGATTTCTTAGGGATAATTCACTTTAAATGAGTTGTGTAGCTATAAACTGTTGAAATCATCTGGATTCAGTCAGAAATACTGAATAAAAAGTGCCATTTGTACCTGTCAGTGAGTGCTTAACCTGTGTCAAGCCTGACAGATGGGTGAATAGTTTGCGTTCTAACTTTATAAAAGCCTAATTTAATGGGTTGTTCATGCATAATCAACATCAAGATTTTTGTATGAATGCATAAGAGAAACTGTATATTTTAAGGTTTTAAATTGGTTGTTCAGTCATTAATGAATATTGTCTTTGTTTTCTCATCCTTGTGCCATTTCATAACTTAATTTCTTCTGTGAAATGCACAAAAAAGATACATTTAAGAATTCTTTAGCTGTTTTTGGTCATGCAATTAAAGTCAGTGGAGTTCAAAACAGCATTGGATTCTTTTGATTTTCATTGATTTTCAATCTTCTTTTGTGTTGCACAGAAGAAAAAAAATAGGAGAAGCGTTACCATTTTAATCACTCTTCTTTCTTCATATTCATTACCTGATTTTTAATATAGTCCTGCAATGTGACAAATGCATTTTTAAAAGTGCAATAATCATTTGGATTCAGTCAGATAATGAATAACAAATGCTGTTTATACCCATCAATGAGTGTCAAAACTGACAGATGGGTGAATAGTTTGCTGTCTTTATGCTGTTTTATGAAAGCCTAACTAAATGGGTAGTTCATGCATAACATTTTTTAATCAGTAAAGGAAACTGTATATGATTGGGTTTTAAAGTGGTTGTTCATCTAAAAATGAATATTGCCATTGTTTTCTCACATATGTCGTTCTATAACATATTTTCTTTTGTAGAGCACAACAAATATATATTTTGAAGAATGTTTTAACAGCTTTTGTTCATGCAAATAATGTCAGTGAGGTTGCAATTTTAAGATTTAAAAAAATCCTTTTAATCACCCTTCTTCTTTTCTCTATCTAATTTTTAATTGCCTTGCAGTGTAACAAATGCATTTTATAAAGTGGAAATATTCACGTAGTCACTTATTAGAGAATATAATGAAGTCTTTTCAGAAGGAGTTTTGCATGTCACAGCACAGGACAACTATTGTCAGCTATTTCATGTCAACAACCCTAATAAGTGTGCACTAATGCGTGCTGCAGCCTTACCTCTCTCAATTGCAGCAAATATTTGTCTGCCTGGTCAAAACTGCCAAAAACTAGCTTTGGATGTGTCTAGCTTTAATACCCAGACATGTCAAGAAAAATGGATTTGTGGCATTTACTGGCTTTATTTAAACCATGCACACAAATGCCACAAAATCTCGCTTCCAGGCTGAGATTTCAGATGCTGCTTCAAAACAAATGCATCCCAACAGGTGGTGCATCGTTACTGTGTGTTTGTCAGAGATGATTAATTGTGTCGTCATGATGTATAAAGTTGAAGCAGACAGTTCTTGTCAGTGACTTGCTCTCAGTTTGATTTAAATCTGTACACATGCACTCTAGATTGGATCGATTCCTTGGAACGCTGTTTTATGACTATCTCCACTGCCTGGAATGGTCGATAACTTTTCATAAATCATTTTGTGATTAATGAGTTAGATTGCATTATTTTTTTTTATTTTTTTTCACATTTTGGGAATAGAGATGTTAATATCCATTTGCTTGAATTATTACTAGCGTGAGCCATAGTTAAAGCAATGGTAAATCATTTCTTGTTTATGTTTCACTGGCTTTATTTATCTGGCACTTTATACAGTACAGACTGTTTAAAATATTATGCAAGCTTCAAAAATGACAAATTGTGCTGAAAAGACCTTGATCTTGGACTTTGTACTGCCAACTATTGGCATGGTTGTTCTTTAATGCAACAAGTGTTTGCATTTTTGTAGTGTGTTTTTTTTTTTTTTTTCTAAGTGACAATAAAATTCTTTCATAGCTTGTGAGTTCTCATTTATGTTTGAGTATAAGTTTTGTCTTTCCATTTGGAGAAATAAGTATAGAAACAATTAAGATGATTGTTGTCATACCATAAGACTACAGAGGTATGAAATGAATGTGGATAGCACCTAAGATCATTTATAATTTTATTTGCCAAGAATTTGATGATGAATGAATCATGGAATAGCTTATTATTAAGGATATGCACATATATTTTCATGATCATGTTTTCAAAATGCATTTATACAAATTGCTTAGAATCTTAAATTTCAGAACACAAATCTGTTAACAATTATATTTTATCAGTTAAAAATTATGAACATAAAAATATGGCTCACTTTGGAACAAGCGATATTAATTAGTTAAAATTAATGTAGATTAGATTGTTGATGTTTTTTCTTTTGTTTTTGTTTTTTTGTCCATGTGAAGCTTTAGAGAAGGTGACTTCAGCAAGTGTTCAGCATTTGTTCTCCATTCATTCTCATTACTGATCATTTGGTTCATGTGGACTCTTGTGTATGTCTTTCTTTCTTCTGTAGAACTCAAAATGGTCATTTTTCTTGTGCAATTACAATGAATAAAGACCAGGGCTTTCAAGCCTCAAAAAGGGTGCAAAAGCACCATAAGTGCAGTCCTTACTTGCAAGTTTTCTGAAGCTACACAAAGCTATTCCTTTAATAGGGAATTTATAACCTTAAGGCTATTTATATGCATTATTTTATACAGTTGTGTTGTATTAGTTTAAGATCTTTGACTCTGTACACAGTTTGATATATTGTTGAGATATCTTCTGAAACTCTAGATGAGACACTTGTGAGATTGCTAGGGTGTTTTGTTCAGGTGAAGCTTTTAAGAAGAAGATGACTTTAACAAGTGTTAATTTGCTCTCCATTCTCATTACTGTCTCATTTGTGTCCTGTGGACTCTTGTGCGTGACTTACTTTCTGGTATAAGATTGAGATCTTTGACTCTGAACACAGTTTTAGATATTGTTGATTTCTCCTGTGAAACAATGAGACACATATGAGATTACTTGGCTGTTTTATCCAGGTGAAGCTTTAGAGAAGGTGACTTCAGCAAGTCTACATTTGCTTTTCATTCGTTCTCATTACCGTCTCATTTGTGTCCCGTGGACTCTTGTGCATGACTTTCTATCTTCTATAGAACCCAAAATGGTCATTTTTCCCCCAGGCAATTACAGTGAATGGAGACCAGAGCTTTCAAGCCTCAAAAAGGATGCAAAAGCACCATAAATGCAGTCCATACTTTCCATATTGCAATTCTTCTGAAGCCACACTGATGCTATTCCTTTAAAAGCTATTTATATGCACCATTTTAAACATTTGATCAATTGCATAGTATTAGATTGAGATCTTTGACTCAGTTTGATACACTGCTGAGATCTCTACTGAAGCTCTATATGAGGCACATACGAGATGTTTTGTCAAGAAGAAACGTCTGAGATGGTGGCAAGTGTTCATTTATTCTCCATTCATTCTCATTACTGTCTCATTTGTGTCTTGTGGAATCTTGTGCATGATTTTCTTTCTTCTATAGAACCCAAAGTTTTTTTTTTTTTTTTCGTAGAATGGTCATTTTTTCCCCCATGCAATTACAATGAATGGGGACCAGAGCTTTCAAGCCTCAAAAAAGGATGCAAAAGCACCATAAAAGCACCATAAATGCAGGCCATACTTGATATATTGCAAGTCTTTTGAAGCCACATTACAGCTTTTTGTGAAGAACAGACTGACGCCATTACTTTAATGGCACCTAAAGGCTATTTATACTGTATGCACCACGTTAAACATTTGACCAGTTGCATTGTATAAGTTTGAGATCTTTGACACAGTTTGAGATATTGTTGATTTCTCCTGTGAAACTCTGGATGAGACACGTGTGAGATTACTTGGCTGTTTTATCCAGGTGAAGCTTTAGAGAAGGTGACTTCAGCAAGTCTACATTTGCTTTCCATTCATTCTCATTACCATCTCATTTGTGTCCCGTGGACTCTTGTGCATGACTTTCTATCTTCTATAGAACCCAAAAATGGTCATTTTTCCCCCATGCAATTACAGTGAATGGAGACCAGAGCTTTCAAGCCTCAAAAAGGATGCAAAAGCACCATAAATGCAGTCCATACTTTCCATATTGCAGTTCTTCTGAAGCCACACTGATGCTATTCCCTTAAAAGCTATTTATATGCACCATTTTAAACATTTGATCAATTGCATAGTATTAGATTGAGATCTTTGACTCAGTTTGATACACTGCAGAGATCTCTACTGAAGCTCTATATGAGGCACATACGAGATGTTTTGTCAAAAAGAAACGTCTGAGATGGTGGCAAGTGTTCATTTACTCTCCATTCATTCTCATTACTGTCTCATTTGTGTCTTGTGGAATCTTGTGCATGATTTTATTTCTTCTATAGAACCCAAAAGGTGTTTTTTCCCCCATGCAATTACAATGAATGGGGACCAGTGCTTTCAAGCCTCAAAAAAAGGATGCAAAAGCACCATAAAAGCACCATAAATGCCATACTTGATATATTGCAAGTCGTTTGAAGCCACACTACAGCTTTTTGTGAAGAACAGACCGACGCCATTACTTTAATGGCACCTAAAGGCTATTTATACCGTATGCACCACGTTAAACATTTGACCAATTGCATTGTATAAGTCTGAGATCTTTGACACAGTTTGAGATATTGTTGATTTCTCCTGTGAAACTCTGGATGAGACACGTGTGAGATTACTTGGCTGTTTAATCCAGGTGAAGCTTTAGAGAAGGTGACTTCAGCAAGTCTTCATTTGCTTTCCATTCATTCTTATTACTGTCTCATTTGTGTCCCATGGACTCTCTTGTGCATGATTTTCTATCTTCTATAGAACCCAAAATGGTCATTTTTCCCCCATGCAATTACAGTGAATGGAGACCAGAGCTTTAAAGCCTCAAAAAAGGATGCAAAAGCACCATAAATGCAATCCATACTTGACATATTGCAATTCTTCTGAAGCCACACTATAGCTTTTTGTGAGGAACAGGCCGAAGCTATCCGTTTAACAGCACCTATGTATGCATCATGTTCTACATTTGATCAGTTGTGTTGTATTAGTCGTATCTGAAATGGAACATGTGGTTCTTTAGCACCGTATGTCCAGTAAAGCGGCTTTAGTTTCATTGCCGTGTCAGTAGCAGTGAGATAAGCACCGATGGGCTCTCTAAGTGGATCACAGGAGTGATGATGGTGGTTACTCAGTCGAGTTAGTGTCAAACCCCTCCCGTTCGTAATGCACACGCTTACGCCGGCTGTTTGTTGCACCGACGGCTTTAATCAGGACGGCATCGGAGGTTTAATCCTGGATGCTCTCATTACACTGGAGTCAAAGCACTTTCACACCCCAGTTAGTGTCATATTCCAGCATTGCCGGTGTTGTGTAACGCACTCAAGGAGCGCTAATGTTATGCCTCATTGCGGGGATGCCGTGTGTTTATTAAATTGCGAGGTTGCACCGGTTGGTCTGAGCTGTTTTGATGGTCCTCTGTTGGGTGATGTGTGCGTGTTTGTGTGGTTCGTCGGGTAAACATGGCGCCTCTGGTTGCTTTCGCAGACTGTCTGTCTCCCACCTGCTTACCCACACGGCTTCCAACAGCGCACAAATGCAATCAAACGCATTCACCGCGCTCGCCGTGCATTCTAACGCGCTCACTGTTGAAGAAACCTTTTGTCCATGTGGACTTCTCAGACGTGATTGTATTTTAAACTACATCATAGTCTGTCATTTCATGTACTGATTTGAGTGTAATTGTGATCTCTGTGTTTTTTTTACTAAGGTTGCAGTGATTATTGGCTGAATTTGTCTATTATGTAAACATTCTTTTCAAGATCAAGTAACACATGTTACTTGTTAAATTTTATTTTTGAAATTAGGAATGCATCAGTATTATGTTTCTGGCTGACACTGTATCACTTAAAAGTTTTGGTTGGTAAGATTTTTTAAATGTTTTTGAAAGAGCTCATTTCTCCTCACCAAGGTTGCATTCATTTGATCAAATGTACCATAAAGTAATATTGTGCAATATTATTACAATTTCAGATAGCTGGTTTCTATTTGAATAATTTTAAAATATAATTTTTTTCCTGTGATGCAAAGCTGAATTTTCATCAGCCATTACTCCAGTCCTCAGTCACATGATCCCTTAAATAAATAAATAAATAAATAAATAAATAAATATTATTATTAATATTATTATTATTATCAATGTTGAAATCTGTTGTGCTGCTTCATATTTTTTTGGAAATCATGATGCATTTTTTTCAGGGTTTTTTGATGAATAGAAAGTTCAAAAGAACAGTGTTTAATTGAAATAGAATATTTTGTAGCATTAAAATATAAATAGTTTTACTTTACTGAGTCCTTTGCTGAATAAATGCATAAACAACAACAACAAAAAAATCTTACTAACCCCAAACTTTGTATGGTATAAACTGATGAATATTTTAATGTCAATGTTTAATGTTGTGCTTTAATATCATTTAATGTTGCATTTTTAATATAATTAGAATGCAATATATGCAATATTATATTAAAACATGATGATATTATTTGACTATTATGTCTACATAAATAAAAAATAATACAAATAATAATAAACAATAAAACAAATTATAACAAAATTGTAATAAAAAAATCAATTTCTGTATTTTTGTTTAAATTCAACTGAATGTTACAGTAGTACGTGTGTGTGTGTGTGTGTGTGTGTGTGTGTATGTGTGTGTGTTTGCTCTGTTTTCTTGACCTAAAAAAGACCTAAAGGGTTAATGCATACACCACAATGAAAGTATAACATCAAACATGAATAATCTTTTTAATATGTTGACAGCCCTAATAAAAATTTAATTCGTAATTTCATTTTTCTTCCCAAGTACTCCCCCCCAGATGGGAACCGCTGTTTTAGAGAGTGTGTGTCATGCTCGCGGTGACATACAGAGCGCGACAAGGTTTTTTTTTTTTTTCAGCCCACGCAGAGATCTATGTTTGAAAAAGTGCTTCTTTTTATGCTGGGTGTGATGCCAGCAGTACTTGAACCACCAACTGTTATTTTACCCAGAAAGCTGGCAAAAGGTCTGAATCCGTAATAAAGAAGCACCAGGCAGCACAACGAGAAATCTAGACATGTATAATATAGTGGAAGGACGGATGCGATTCGATTTCTCTGTGGACCCACTAGTTAGTGGAAAAACAGTAGGTAATTTGCACCATAATTTTTGTACCAGGGTTGTGTGACAAAACACAGACGTGCTCAATTCGGATGGGATTAAAGTCGCAAAGTATGTCTGTGCAACACTAATTTACCTCAAACCTCAGGGAAAACCAGTCCTGTCCAACTAGGGCTTAAATACGCCGCAATAAAAACCATCTGCCGGTTTCTGGTGGTCTTTTGGGAGGGTTACTAAACCTGGGACTTTCTGGAGGAGACGAGACCTGGCTTATCCTCCATCTCCTCGTGTAACACGAGCCTGTCTGTCTCTGTACGACGCACCTTTCTCATGGAGGTTAATGGGAATGACACAAATATTAATACGGCCATTATTGCTAAGTCTGTGAGATGTGTTTGAGTTTGACACGAGAGCGGCTCTTGTGAAGGCAGGTAGCGGGGTCACGCTTCGGGTCAGGTCGCTGACATCCACCATCGCCTCTTAGACGTGATGAACATCCATTGCTCTCCAACTTAAGAGTCATAACACCGTCTGCAAATTGCTCCTGACAAAGTCAGCACCGTCGAGGCTGTAAAGTCCCTACATGGAAGTGAATTAATCAAGTGAAACTTCAACCTGCTGGCTAATCAGTGACAATACTAGGATTCAGTGCATGTTTAAAGCAATAGTTCACTGACTAGTGACAGTACATTCATCATTTACTCAACCTCATGTTGTTTTACAGAATCAGTAGGCTTCAAAAAGAACAGAAATATATGATCAGTCTAACATTTACTTCATTATTGGATGAAAATCATCCCTTCTGCTGCAGTTCTCAAATCTCATTGTCCATTTTGTATACTTCAGTTGGAGTATAACCAAACATGAAAACTTTTGGTGTCAATTGGCTTCTTTGTGTCAATGATAAGACTTTTTGAATCAATGGAGGTAAATAACAACTAATTTTCATGATGTTCCTCACACATGAAGTCCCTTCTGCAC
Organism: Tor tambroides; assembly: GCA_021397915.2. NCBI lineage: Eukaryota > Metazoa > Chordata > Actinopteri > Cypriniformes > Cyprinidae > Tor > Tor tambroides. Next base: position 33,420 of record JAFVLL020020655.1, on the reverse strand, counting down.
ACCAAGGCTTCATTTATTTGATCTAAAATACAGTAAATATTGTGAAATATTGTTGCAATTTAAAATAACTGTTTTATGTTGTAATATATTGTAAAATGTAATTTCTGTGATCAAAGCTGAATTTTCAGCATTATTACAGCAGTCTTCAGTGTCACATGATCCTCAGAAATCATTCTAAAATGCTGATTTGCTGCTCAAGAAACATTTCTGAGTAATATTAAAATTGAAAACAGTTGCGCTGCTTCATATTTTTGTGGAAACCATGATGCATTTTTCTTTTCAGGATTATTTGATGAGTAGAAAGTTCAAAAGAACAGCATTTAAAAAAAAAATATTTATTATATATATAAATATTTATTTAGAATATTGTCTTTTGCAATATTCTAAATGTCTTTTCTGTCACTTTTGATCAATTTAATGTATATTTGCTGAATAAAAGTATTAATATCTATAATTTTTTTTTAACAGTAGTGTAAATATTATGACTTCAGAAGACTTGCATGAGTCCTATGGACTACTTTACCATTTTTTATTTTATATATTTTTGTGTTTTTATATGATTTTTCAAAATTTTAAATTCTTTCAATCCTTTTTGTGTGTCAAAAAAACAACAACAAAAAAATTAACTCATTCTTGGCTGTTTTTCCCCATCAAATGAGCCTCGTAGACTATTTTAATGGTGTTTTTTTTGTTTTGTTTTTTTGTATTGTATATGATTTTTCAACATTTAAGATTCTGGAAAAAATCCTTTTGTGTGCAAATAAATAAATAAAAATCTGCATACTTTAACTCATTCTTGGCTGTTTTCCCATTAAATGCGTCTCATTGAGTACTTTAATGGTTTTCCTTTTTTTTCGTATTTATTTTAGATTTTTTATTGGTGTTGTATATGATTTTTCAACATTTTAAGATTCTGAAAAAAAAACAAAAAACATGAGGGTCAGCAAATAGTGTCTGAATTTTCATTTTAAAATGAACGACTAATTTAACTCACATTCTTGGCAGTTTCTCCCATCAAAGCCGCTGCCGCCGCCGCCGTGACTCCAGCACCAGCCGCGCCGGGTCTCATATCTTTTGGACTAGGTTAAAGTACCGCCCCTTCAGAAGCGCATCGCAAACCCCCGCGGGACCTCGGCTGCGATTCCTTTCCTCTTTCTCTCCGCACGCCTCCAGCCGTATCACAGCACCAGCCGCTGCTTAAAAATTCATGTGTGTGGATTTTGGGTCATTAAAGAGCAATCACTTGGGTTTCTTTAATGAAATCCAATATTCATGAAAATGGATTTTTCTTGGTCTGTTTTTTCCTTTCCTCTTCGTCCTTGGCTGTGTTTGCATGAATTTGTTGAGTTTGGTTAAGAATAGCATAGGTTAATGTTATCTCATACCGTGGGGCCAATTATTGTACGAGTTGGCGGCGAAGACGACTAATCACCTGATGCATGATGCCTAGGGTTCACTGCCTAGAGTTTAAGATGTTGTGTCCAGCGGCAAGGCACTTCTACTGTACTTATTCCTGGAGGCCACATTCCTCTTGAATAAAAATCAGCAGGGTTTGTGCAAGAGTGTTAAGGTGAGCTGTGGTTGCTACTGACTTTACTAGTTAATTAGTTGGAGTAGTTATTCTCAGCCTCAGGCGGCACGTCTATTGACTGCCCACATCTGACTGACCGTCTGATGCATATTGCAATCAAAACTGAAAAGTACCTTGAATGCAATGTAAGTCGCTTTGGGTAAAAGCATCTGCCAAGTGCATTAATGTAAATATAAACAATTTAAAAATGGCAGATACAAATTGGTTGGCTAGTTCCGATGCAGTTTCTTTGGCGATTTGCATGCAATTAATTGCAGAACGGTTAGTGTTTTATGCCATTATCTGAAGACTTTTTCTAGACTGGTCTATTAACTGCACAAAAACTCACTTCATATGTCAATCATACAGTCTTTTCCTGGCGATTATTGGCCAAAATAAGCTTCCAAATGCTAGATGTTGTTTTACCGTATAAGCATGCAGCAATAACACAGATTATCTTGGGATTTGTGATGCAATGTCCATGTGGACCTTATACAATGCAAATCCATGACAAAGGCAGTTAAAAAAAGCAAAACTTTAAAGCATACACTAACGTTCAAAAGTGTGGGGTAGGTAATATTTTAATATTTGTTTTCAAAATAAGTCTCTTATGCTCACCAAGACTGCATTTATTTTAAGTAAAAATGTATTCAGTAAAAATGGTAAAAATGTAAAATATTATTACAAATCAAAATACATGTTTTCTGTTTGAATATATTTTAAAATGTAATTTATTTTTGTGACAAAATGCTGATCATTACTTCAGTCTTCAGAAATCATTCTAATATGCTGATTTGCTGCTCAAAACATGCATTATTATTATCAGTGTTGAAAACAGTTGTGCTGCTTTGTAATTTGTTTTGTTGAAACCATGATATTGCACACAAAACTGCCAAGTAGTCCAAAATTGGTACATGCAAATTGTTTTCTATGCAGTTTCTTTGGTGTTTTCAATGCACTTGTGGAATAGTTAGTGTTTGATGCCGTTTTTTGAAGACTTTTTCCAGACCAGTATATTTTGTGCAAACCCAACCCTAAATTGTGCACGAAAACTCACTTTATATGTCAACCAGACAGTGTTTTCCTGGCCAAAATAAGATTCCAACACTAAATAAGACCTAACACTGCTGTTTTACCCAAATATCATGGGATTGGTGATGCAACGTTCATGTGAACCTTACAGACCGAAGGAGAAAAAGCAAAACTCTTTGTAACACAAACAGAGCAACGGCTCCGTTGTATGAATGATTCCAAATACACATGATAGCAATAAACAATGACATCCAGCTGGGCGAGAATATTGACTAAAGAGTTTAAAATTCATAGCAGCCGTTTTTCTCAAAGCCGTCCTGATAATCACAACTCCCCTTTCTGCTATTAAACATTGTTTTTTTTTTCTTGTCTTCTTCTTTTGCTGCCAATAATTGCGCTGTTGAAGTACAAATCCATATTGTTAGTTCCCGCCGCGGCTCGCGCTGGCTTATGGTTGCTTTGTGTTTTGTAGCTGTATATGCTATAGCACAATTACATACTTCAGTGAAGCAGGGGAGGTGATCTTCTTTCAGTGCGTCTGATTATGTTTTATTACAGTCGTTTTTCATTTGTCGTCGTCCTCGACCGTATCGCTTTTCCCGTCGCTGAATGGACCGGAGAGACTCTCGAAGCAGCGGTCCACACCTTCTCTGCATCGCTCTGTTTTCTATGCTCTTTTTTTGTCTGTGTTTTTGCACCCTGTAGATATTCTGTGCCCACATATCTTTTTCCTCGCATTCTGTTTCTCCCAGGCCACATTGGCCATGGTGAGGCCAAGAGAAGGCCATGCAGCGCTGCACAGCATGGTGTTTTTGGAGTGCAAATGCAGAGGTAGACGAAAGAGCTCAGAAATTGTGTGTGTGTGTGTGTGTGTTTGTGTATTATGCATGAAATGAAGAGTGTAGCCACGCACATGTGTATCAGCGAGATAGAGAGTGGCGGCCCTCAACTGGTGGGTTGCCACCCAAAAATGGGTCGCTGGTCTCTTCTGATGGGTTCACTTACTGTTGGGAACAACACAATGCTTAATGCAATAATAAAACGCAACTAACCATATAATCGTGCATTGCTAGGATAACAAAGCAAGCTTAAAATAGGCCCTCTTTAAATGGGGTTCAACAAAAACACTGTGCGTCTCTTTTTGTAAGCTGTTCTCAAGCACTTTTTACAGCCTCGAGATGTTGACTTCTGCATTTTATGGAATCAATTTGCATTTAAAAATGGATCTTACATTGTATTAGGTGAATCAGAGCTATGCAAAAATCTTTTTAAAACAATACCATGCACTAAAATTTTCATGTGGTGTAAAAAAGGCTGTAGACAATGTGTACATGCTGTAATACACAGTTTCCCTGTGCGTATTTGATGTTTGATTTTAAATTGTGGTCATGTTGTACTAATTCGTTCCCTCGGTTTAGTAAATCGTGGTCACACTGTACTAATTCGTTCACTCGTTTTAGTAAATCATGGCCACACTATACTAATTAGCTATGTTTTAGTAAATCGTGGCTATGGCATACTAATTTGTTCCCTCATTTTAGTAAGTAGTGGCCACATCATACTAATTCGTTCCTTCGTTTTAGAAAATCGTGGCTACGTCGTACTAATTCATTCCGTTGTTTTAGTGAATCATGGGCACATCTTATTAATTTGTTCCCTCGTTTTAGTAAATCGTGGTGACATCGTAGTAATTATTTCCCCCGTTTTAGTAAAGCATGGCTATGTCATATTAATATTTGTCTCGTTTTAATAAATCGTGGCCACGTTGTATTAAACTGTTCCCTTGTTTTTATAAATCGTGGCCATGTCGTACTGAATTGTTCTGTTGTATTAATAAATTGTGGCCACGTCTTATTATTTTATTCCCTCATTTTAGTAAATTGTGGCCAAATCATACTAATCCGTTCACTTGTTTTAGTAAATTGTGGCCATGTCATACTAATTAATTCCCTCGTTTTAGTAAATCATGGCCATGTTGTACTAATTCATTCCCTTGTTTTAGTAAATCACATCGTACCAATTCGTGCCCTCGTTTTAGTAAATCGTGGCCACGTCGTTATAATTATTTTCCCTGTTTTAGTAAAGCATGGCTACGTCGTACTAATATTTGTCTCATTTTAGTAAATAGTGGGCACATTGTACTATTTCATTCCCTTGTTTCAATTAAATCAAAACATAGCCATAATTAAACTAAAACCAAGAGAACGAATGAATAAACCGAAGACACAAATTTTTGGCCACGATAGATCTATTTTTGTCTGCATGTCATGTCCGGGGCTCAGCAGGTGATAACCAAGTCTTTCTGACAAAATAATGTGAAAAACAGCCAGGAGAGTGTCACTTTCATTGTGAGTCTGGGCTGCCGCTGGTGATGTTGGAGGAAGGCGATGCAGAGGTCGTTTTAGGACTGCCACCTGTTCAGGCGAGCCGCAAGTCAGAAGTTACACACAGTAACGGGCAGCCGCCTCGGGCCGGTCTCTTCATCTCCCATGTCTCTCTGTCTGTGGTCTGCCACAGAGACGGGAGAATAAAGCCATCACGCCTCCACGGAAAACCAGCCCGCGCTCTATTAACAAGTACATTCTAATTGGCTGCGAGGGCTGACAGGCAGTCGACGGCTCTATGAGATGAGGAATATTCTAAAAATATATTCCAGCAGGAGACCGCTGGCCCCCGAAAGCAGACGGATGCCAGACGGATACAAACAACTGAAGGGACCAAAAGCTGCATAAATCAGACGCCACAACATCCAGCAGTGTGTGTGTGTGTGTGTGTATGTGGGTTTTTTTATTATAAATTGTCATGCTGTATCTCAGTGGTGCTCAGCTGAGTTTCATGACCCAGTTTTTACATTGGATATCAAGTGGCTGGTAAACTGGCAGCTGTGTTTTGTATCATTGGAGATGGTTTCTTGCAGGTCTAAGCTGGTCATTTGTTGTTTCAAGCTGGTCATTAGCTAGCTTGGACCTACTAGAAACCACCTATCATTTTCCAAAATGCAGCTAAGTACTCAAGCTGGGTTTCTGGATGTCCTGTGGTGTGACATGCTATACAGGTAGAACTATTCTAAACAGCATTTTGCTATTTTAAATAATACTTTTTATATTATTTGTTATTATTATATTTAATTATTTAATTTAATGCAATAATAAAATGCAACTAACCATATAATCATGCATTGCTAGGATACCAAAACAAGCTTAAAATAGGCCCTCTTGAAATAGGGTTTAACAAAAACACTAGACTAGCTGTGCGTGTCTTGTAAGCTGCACTAAAGCACTTGTTACAGCCTTGAAATGTTGATTTCTGCATTTTATGAAATTCAGCTGCATTTAGAAATGGATTTTTACACTGCATTAGGTAAATCATATAGTTGGGTCTACTGTATATGGGCCTTGGTAATATTAATACATTTCTTTGTGTGATTTTAAGGATGTTTTTGTTGATTTTGTATTAATTTTATTATAATTTGTCTATTTTTTTTTTTTTTTTACAATTTAATTAATTTATTTATTTAATTAATTAATTTATTCTTGTGGCTATGGGCATGTTCTGCATTTTTTATTCTTTGTATTCAGCATCTAATTCGTCTTCGTCAGCATCATTTTAGTTTTGAATAAATTTGTCATATAGTTGGGTCTGTATGGGTCATGGTAATATTAATAAATTTCATTGTCTGATTTTAGGGATATTTTTGTTGACATTTTGTAGCATAAACAACTAAGTTACTTAAAAACTATTAAAATTACAGAGGCAGAATAGGAAAGCTTAAAATTTTGTAAATATGTAGTTGATTGGCTTTATGTTAAAAAGTAAAATTTTTCATCAATATTTAAAAACAAGTGTATATTTTAGATCTTGTATTTTTTTCCCCCAGCATTTTGAATCACCTTTTGTCTTTTAAGTCTCTTAAAGAATATGAGGTCATTAAAGATACTGTGGCGGGAGGAGCAAACGACAGACACAGTGGGGAACAGTAAGTAATAATAATTATAAAAGAAATAGCAAAAAAAAAAAAACACTACAGAACATTTTACCTAGCCAAATGCCTAAACATTTAACACATGGAACAAACATTTCATCAGCCGTTACCAAGTGCCAGATGAATCTGAGCCAAAGTACCGTAGTTCGATTGCACACACATGACTTTTGACATCAACACCAGACATGGGAAGCTTTTTCTACTTCATTTGTTGATAAGTCTATTTATTTTGCAAAATTAAGTGCAAGGTTAAGTTATTTGCATTGGTATTGTTCTTTCCCAGCATCCATGACCCAGTTTTCATTTGCGACCCAACTGATCTTTCCGTACTAAACGGGAGCAGAGAAATTGAATTAAAAATGCGTTTTATATCTTCAGTGCGAGTGATAAATAAAATTGTCAGAATCTGTCAACAGCTAGACTCCCTCACACACACACACACACACACACACACATGCAGCTCAGCTCTAGATTGAAATCTGGAAACCCATTTGCTTTCTTCCTTCTCTCCTCCAGCCAGGCGGTGTCAGGCAGTCGGCACACGTCCTCTTCCGCACATTTCCTCCTTCACCTTCATTGTGCCTTTACTCTTTCCTCTCTCTCTTTCTATCCCCTTACCGTCTGCTGCGAGCTCTGTGGAGAATTTGGCCAAATTACCTGTCATAGCTGCAGCTACGTGTAAATAAGGCAGGGAAGTGTGTCGCTTTGTGTCTCTTTCTCTCTCCTCCATCCCTCTCGCAGCATTTCTCTGTCCATTTCTCTCCGGCCATGCTTCTCTGTCCTAAGACGAAGATGTCAGTCTCTGTCATATTTACATCATCCTGTGAAAGCGAACACACATATAGCCCTGCTCTGGAAACGGCCCGCTGACAACCTGTTATTTAACCGAGGATCCCGAATGAATCGGAAATTACAGCCGCTGGTGTGCGTTTCCCACATTTTTCCAGACAGACTGAAAGCATATGTGGATCTGGTCGTATGTGGACGTGTTTTGTGTGCTTGTGATCGTGTGTAATGAACAAAAGCCCAAGAGGATTGTTTTATTGCTCATATGGTGCTCTTTTATAGCTCGGGAGTTCTCATTTATGGTTTATTGAAGGATTAAGCTGATTTACCCTAAATTCATTAGAAGAAATACAAAATAGAAGAAGGCAGTAGTGCACGACTGATATAGGATATTGGGATATAAATTATATATGACAATATATCATGTCGATAATATATTAAACAGATATTTTTCGATTTTTTTGTAGCAATTTTTTATCAATTCTATCTATCTATCTATCTATCTATCTATCTATCTATCTATCTATCTATCTATCTATCTATATGTGTATGTGTGTTAAAAAATATTCCAATACAGATATATTGTATAATATTTATATCAATTCTATAAATATAAATTCTATAAAATTTCTATAAATTATAGATGCTATATATTTACTATCATTATTATTATTATTACCATTATTTATTATTATTTTTCATCATACATTGATTTATTAATGTAAAATGTAATATATTTGTAAAAATACATATATATTCTATACTATTTCTATAAATTATGTTTTATATATATATATTATTAATAATAAAAATGTAATATGTGTGTGTGTAATTTTATTTATAATGTACAATATATTTATAAAAAATACATATAATCTATAATATTTCTATAATTTCTGTATATTATTTTTTGAATATAATCTCTATATATTATTTATTGGATATACAATATATTATATTTATAAAATAATGCATATATATCCCATAGTATTTCTTTAATTTCTATGTATTATTTATTGTGTGCGTGTATTTTATATATATATATATATATATATATATATATATATATATAACATTTTAAATATATATTTGTGTGCAGGCCCGTAGCCAGCTATCAGGTCACTGAGGTCCGGTCCTCTGTGAATTTTTCATGCTCAAAAATAAAATTTGTCCTCTGAATGACTAATTTGCTGTTAAACTCCTCATGTGAATGTCTACATGACATGTATAATTCAGTTTTTAGACCGTTTGCAAGAATGTTTAGCGTCCCTGGTATGAAAATGATCCCTGCGAAACGCTGGCGGAGTGAACAGAGTCTTGACAGAGTCATTAGTGAGGGCACGGGTGCAGCCTCCATGTTGCCAGATCCAGTTATTATAAACATCTTTGGACTTAACTTTTCCACTTAACTTAACACATTGTATAAAGTTACTAAAGTATGAAGTTGCAGTTTAGGGTCAGCGATATATTTATATGATCTTATTTGCAAAAGATCTGAAATAATTTCGGTTTATTTTTATTTATTTTCCGTTTTTTGTTTGTTTTAATAGCAATATCTGGCAACACCGCAGTATAGTAGGTAAATTTTCACAAATCATGCTATAAACATTCATAATTATAGATGTCTACCATACATACATACATACATATATTATATATATCTCTGAGAAGCAGGAGACTGAAGCAAAGATCTGTATTTGCTGTCCATTTCATCTCATTTCTCTAGGAGAATCCATTGAGATCTCATGAAAAGATTTCATCTGTGGTTTTTCTGTCCTCTCCCACTTCACTCCAAACCTAAATCCGATTTGTCCTTAAAGGTGAAGTGTGTCATTTCTGCACTCTCATTTTGAGGAAAACAGGTAAAGCTACCATCAAACCCACATCATTGGTCAAGTCCTCAAACAAACAGACTGCAGTTCTGTTTTCTGCCTGTAGTGGCGCAGAAATTTCACACTTCACCTTTAAGTCTGTTTGTGCCGTAAGTGTGGGGTCATGGCCCTAATTCAGGATTTTAACTTCTCTCCTTTCAAGATTTGCTGTCGGTGTGTGTGCGGGGCTTTCATCCAGCACAGGTGCTCAATGCTAGAGTTCAATTTCCAGGTTGTAAGGTGTAATCACTCCTTGCTCAAGGGTTGCAGGTGCAACGGGCATGATTTGAGAGCGGGGATGGAAGGAGCCGCGGGAGGAAGCGTACAAGAGCCCTGAGGACCAACAGCCCAATCCGCTGAGATTTATTGAGTCCACCCTCCAAAATCACAAGCCAACAGCGTGGTGTCATCCTGATAAATGTGGAGGGTGTTTGGGTTATTTCTGGGCTCTTTAAGGCGCCGCCGGGGAGCAAACACTCTGGCAACCTTCCTAATTCAAGGACTGTGGTTTTAAAAAGTGACCTAGTTCATTCTTCAAAGACCACCGCCTCCCTCGCCGTCTTCACGTGGCAGTTCAGATCTGAGCGAGAGACTGAAGGAGAGAGAGAGAGAGAGAGAGATGTGTGGAACACAAAGCTGTCTGTGTTTACAGAGAGACAGTGAGGGAAATTCACTGAACACTTGTACAGTAATTTAATGGGAAGGCATGTGTTCTATTCAATAACTGTCCGCAGTCGAACTTGACTAGGCAGTGTACATGGTATTTAGTGTGTGAAGTCATACATTATTTATTTTATTTTATTTTATTTTTGTATTTTAAATGTAACTTTTTTGTAAATTTTCATTTTTAAATACATTTTATTTATTTTTTATTTTTTATTTATTATACTTTTTATTACTTTTACGTAATTATTTTATCTTAAAGAGTTTGTGAGTAGTTTCAGGCATGCAAGGCTGTGAGGTAAACTCACTAAGCAGTTGTACAGTATTTAGTGCAAAAACATGCATTCTGTTCACTAACTGCCCAGTCAAACTTTTATTTTATTTTACTTTATTTTATTTTTTAATTCATAATTTTTTGTTTATTTCATTTATTATTGTTTTACTGACTTTTTAAAATTATTTTATAGAGTGTGTGAGTAGTTTCAGTCCTGAAAGGCTGTGAGGTAATTTCGTTAACTTTTTTTAAACCAGCATTTAATGCGAAAACATGCATTTTATTCACTTTCTGCCACAGTCAAACTTCACCAACCAGTTGTGCAGTATTTAGTGCAAAAACATACATTCTATTCACTAACCACCCAGTCAAACTTTTATTTTATTTAAATTTAATTTTATTTAATTTTATTTTTTAATTAATTAATTATTTTATTTCATTTATTATTGTTTTACTTAGTTTTTTTTATTATTTTATAGAGTGTGTGAGTAGTTTCAGTCATGAAATGCTGTGAGGTAATTTCGTTAACTTTTTTTAAACCAGTATTTAATGCAAAAAACATGCATTTTATTCACTTTCTGCCACAGTCAAACTTCACCAGCCAATATACATGCTGATTTATGATGACATGTTAAGTCATAAGTTTATTTAATATAAAATATAAAAAAGTAAATTATTTTATTTAAAATAAAAAATCTAGATTAATTAAATATTATAATACTTAAAAACAAAATATTACAATTTAAAAAATATTTAAATATAAAAAATATAAAAATAAGAATTATTTTTTAAAATTTAATTGTATTTTATTTTGAAAATAATCCCAAAACACTGGGCCAAATATTAGTCTAGCACTAATATAGAGTTTCATAATCATTTGTTGTTTCAAATCTTTTTTCGTGTTTGAATTCATACAGACTTGTGACACTGCTTAAGTCTTTTTTTAGGAGGAACATCTGAGAAGCAGGAGACCTGAGTCATTCGATTAAAATTAAGTCATAAATTAAGGCACACACGCCTCTTATCAATGCAAATTGGATGTGAATGCACCATATTCAGTGCTTCAATTAACCTTGAGCTTTTACCGCCTGCATTTTGCACTATTTTTTGCCTATTATTTCACATTTGACATGATTGAGGCATCTCTACATCTACAGTAAAATCACCGGATCTGCAGTGCCATCCTCCACAGCTCGCCACTCACAACCGGCCTGCAAGATTTAGCACAATTTTTTGGCTGTGTTTCTGGCATTTTCTGATTTACGTAATTCCTTTAGTGCATCATGCTAAAGTAATAGCATGCAAATGATGCTAATCTTTCTCCCTCTGTGTTTTTGGACAAATCTTTTAAGTGAAAGAACCGTTCGTCTTTGCTTTCAAGGGACTCGTATAGTATGTGAAGTGCATGCAAAGTCGGTTTGGTGGATTTTTTTTATTTTTTCCCATCTTCAGAGACGGAGTGACTGAGTTTAGCATGAGCGATGCAGACTTGAAAGGAACATTTCATTGATTAGATGAGTTTACCGAGCAAATTTGCCCTTGGAGTATCACTGAATGAGACGTATTCATAAATGAACTGATTGCACATGAGAAAACTGAACAAACGAACATGACTGATCAAAGTTGTTCAAGTCTGTCTTGTGTACAGGTGTTTTTGAAACTCACAATTCATTTGTTACTTACAAAATAGAGGACAAAATATAATATCTGACTTGCTGGACGAGTATTTTAAAATGTAATACCATAGCACTGAGACTGCTCTTGTCCGAATAACTAATGATCTGTTGATGGCAGCTGACTTTGGGCTTTTAACCATACTTGTCCTTCTTGACTTGACTGCTGCCTTTGATACTGTCTCACACGAGGTACTTCTCGACAGGTTGGCTTCTGTTGGGATCACTGGCACTCCTCTGTGTTGGTTTAGGTCGTATCTTTCTGGACGCACTGTGTATTCAATTAAAAAGTTTTAGATCAAGAACATCTACAGTCACCACTGGGGTTCCCCAGGGTTCTGTTTTGGCCCCGCTTCTTTTCATTATTTATATATTTCCTCTTGGTTACATTTTGAGGAAACATGGTGTTCATTTTCATTGTTATGTGGATGACACCCAACTTTACCTGTCTGCCAAACCCACTGGTTCTTTTCCACCACCATCTTTATCCAGCTGTCTAGCTGAAGTTAAAGACTGGCTTTCAGCTAATTTCCTGAAGCTAAATGGCAACAAAACTGAGGCCCTACTTGTTGGCACTAGATCTGTTTTATCTAAATCTAATTGTTTTTCCTTGTACATTGACGACAATGCAATCTCTCCTTCCTCACAGGTTAAAAGTTTGGGTGTTATCATGGATAGCACACTATCCTTTGAAACTCAAATTAACAATATTACGCAGACTGCATATTTCCACTTGCGTATTATTAATCGTCTCCGTCACTTTCTCTCTACCAATAATACAGCAGTTCTTGTTCACGCACTAGTTACTACACGTATAGACTACTGTAATGCCCTTTTCACTGGTGTTCCCTCTAAATTACTACATAAGCTGTAGTTGGTTCAGAATTCTGCAGCTCGTGTTCTTTCTAGAACATCTTCTACTGAGCACATTTCTCCAGTTCTTCAACAGTTGCACTGGCTTCCAGTAAAGTATCGAGTTGAATTCAAGATCCTGCTACTTACTTACAAGGCACTTCATAATCTTGCACTGCAATACCTTAGTCAGCTTCTTCATGTTTACACCCCTTCACGTGCTCTCAGATCCTCATCTTCAATTTCTCTTGTGGTACCTCGGATTCGACTAACTACTATGGGTGCCAGATCTTTTAGATATGCTGCCCCCCGCCTATGGAATTCCCTTCCCCTTGATATTCGCAATAGCGATTGCCTGCTGACTTTTAAAACACGTCTTAAAACATATCTATTTATACAGGCTTTTTTATAATATGTATTGTTGAGTCTCTACTGCACTTTACCTGTATATGCGCGGTGTTTGTTGTGTGTTTTTGTCTTGTGCAGTGATTTGTATATATATATATATATATATATATATATATATATATATATATATATATATATATACACATACATATATATATATATATATATATATATATACATACATACACATACATATATATATATATATATATATATATATATATATATAAAATTTTCTTGTGAGGTGACCTTGGGTGTTTTGAAAAGCGCCATAGAATAAAATGCATTATTATTATTATTATTATTATTATTATTATTATTAATCTAATTATAGTACTTAACTTCAGGAATCTGATTACATAATCCAGATCACAGGTAATCAGTTACTACCCAGCTCTGATTAGGACAAATCAAAATCCTCACTACTAATTCTCGTCTCTGTATGGTACCTGACTGAGACACGCTGCCGGTTTAGGAAGCCCTGCCCGCTTCTCTGTGCCATTTGGAAGCACATCAGACGCGCTGCATTCAGGGCAAGTGCTGGCCGAGCATCTGCTGTCCGCCGAGAGCTCTGATAAGATGTTCTGGATAAGTTAATTGTGGATCAGCAGTGCTTGTGATAGGTAAGCTCAGAGTTTACGGTGCGTTGAAGCTCCATGAGCCGCTAATTGGCGGCAGCCTGAGGCGCGGGTCACAAGAGCGGGACGCACATATGAAACAAGCCCGTGCGTGTTGGTAAATGTAAATTAGGGTTGTCCTGACTGTTTTTAGTCAGATTCTCAATATACATTTCAATACCATAGAAAAACTGTTTTGATATTGAAAACTGTTTAGTTAAAATAAATAATTTTAAATGTTTGGAACTCCCTACATCTTTAAAATGTGGTTTTGGACAGCATAAATCCTTATAATTGGTTGGGATAAATGCACTACAGTCAATTGCAATTATCACTGAAGAGCAGCAAAAATTATTTTCTTTTTGATTACATAATAATTGCTATATATTTTCACGTCACACATATTTTCACTTTTGTAGATATACTGATTGGTTGAAATCATCATAAAACAAGGATGTAAGCTGGTATTGGAGGGCATACAAACAAACAAATCAATCAATCAATACATTTTTGAGATTTGATAACACAAACTATAGAAACATATTTTGTTAAATTAAAATACATAATATATGAATTAATATATTAACCTAATATATTTAAAAATATATATATTATAAAAAAACATACATTCATTTAAAACATAAACCTACAGATTAATTAGATGAGACATGCACTGAGGACTATGCCAGTATTTTAAAGTGTTATAATAAGATTTATAATAATTTGTTAATTTTACTATATATATATATATATATATATATATATATATATATATATATATATATACATACATACATACACTACATATGCATATATATATATATATATATATATATATATATATATATACATACATACACTATATATGTGTGTGTGTGTGTGTGTATATGTATATATAAAATTAACTAATTATAAATAAATTTATACAAAGATACACTATTTTATTTTATTTTATTTTATTTTATTTTATTTTACTGCCATAATCTATACCTCTATACCTGCATTACTGGTTGATGTACATGTTGTTGTTTTTTTGTTTTTTTAGCTTGGCTGTCCAGCAATAAACCAAAATCATGTCCACATGAAAAGGTGGCCTGAGATTTGGTTCTGTGAGCTCCAGTTTCCAACTGGTATGAAAATATAGTATGAAAGTACTACTAATGATTATTATAGTATCATAATGACTACTTCTCATTGCTGCTTGCCTTTGAATAAATTGACTTGTGAGAGCAAATTTTCTATCTGACTAAACGATCAAACCAAATAGAAAAAACCTCAGTTAGGGAACCGAATTGAATTGGTTTTCTTATACGACCACCATGTAGACTGGTTTTGTTATTTTAGTACGGACTGAAGTACCAGGCCTTTTGCCATCCGTAGTGTAAATATATATATATATATATATATATATATATATATATATGTGTGTATGTTTGTGTGTGTAGCCTCCTCAAGGTCACAAACGCATGAGGGAAAACAGAAACCCCCGTCTGCCATCACAGTTCATTTACATAACCCGCGGGTAGCTGCAGGTTTGTTTTTTCGTGTCTGAGACTCATCTCGCTGTCACGAGCGGGAAGAGATAGCGAATCACTCCAACACACACACACACACACACACGTATCTGATGTTGTCCTGCAACAGGAGCACTCTCATCTCTCCCTGAGGTCTCAGATACGCGCTGGCATCCCGGCGGATGTGCATTAGCCCACCAGCACCAGCGGTCACGCCTGCGCTGGGAGACCCGCTGTTCACCATCCGCCCGTCTGCAGGACGGACTTTCATCATGTCCCGCATCGGCCGCCAAACATAACCCAGAGACCGCAGACTCACTCCAACATGATGCGCATCTCACTTTGAGTAAAGACTGCTGGAGTCATGGCTCTTGGCTCTGGAAAATATATTTCTTTGCTTTTTCACCTACTGTAGTGCTGTACTATACTGTATCTGTGACTGTACTGGCATTTTTAAAATTAGCAAATATTGTGATGATTTTAATGCACATTGTTTTGTTTTGGACATTGTGTTTGCATTTTGGCATTTCCAGTTCATTTCAAATCAGTTCAAACTGTCCATTCCAATGATTTCATTCAAAACTTGGTCAGTGAACTGAATCAGAATTTGAACTTAGATTATTTATGTGAATCAGTTCAAACTGTCCATTTCAATCAATGAATTCAAACGCTGACAATTAAATTGATTCAAAACTTGAACAACGAAATGATTCAAAACTTGACTTGAATGATTCATTTATGTCAGTCTGTTCAAACTGTCCATTTCAATCAATTAATTCAAACCCTGACTATAAAATTAATTCAAAACTTGACCAATAAACTGATTCAAAACTTGAACTTGAATGGTTCATTAATGTGAATCAGTTCAGTTTATATTTTTAATTGAATGGACTCGAAATTTGAACACTGAATTGACTCAAAACTTAAACTTGAATAATTCATATGTGTGAATTAGTTCACACTGTCCATTTCAATTAATGAATTCCAGCCCTGACAATTTGAATTAATTCAAAACTTGAACAATGCACTGATTCAAAACTTTAACTTGAATGATTCCAAATAGTCAGTTTGTAATTGAATGACTTCAAAATTTGAACAACTAATTGATTCAAAACTTAAACAGGAATGATTCATTTTTGTGTGAATCAATTCAAAGTGTCCGTTTCAACTAATTAATTCAAACAATGACAATAGAATTTATTCAAAACTTGAACAATTGCATTGATTCAAAACTTGAGTGATTTACTTGAATTGGTTCAAATTTCCTGATGAACTGATTCAAAACTTGAACAACTCATGCAATTAAGTACTTACTTTACTTACTTTACTTTTAGTCATTTAGCAGACGCTTTTATCCAAAGCGACTTACAAATAAGAAAAAGTAACTAAAACTAAAAGTCAAAACTCTGTAAATACTATATATACACACACACATTTAAGAAATTAAAGAAATTAAATAAAAATGACATGCATACAACATTTCAAAAACTAAACATTTAAATGAAAACAAAAAAAAGTAAAGCTAAAAACAATTCAAAATATTAAAACAACGAAAGGTATGAGTATAATAATGCTTCTAACATAACACTAAGCCAAACACCAAAAAACAACGACGTGTATGTACAGCCACACACATATACATACATATAAAAATAAATGCAATATATATATTATTTCATTTCCATGTAGTATGAAGTACTAAAATAACTAAAATTAAATAAAACTAAAACTTAATAAACAACCAATACAGACATCAACACTGAGCCAAACACACATGTTTTAAAACAACAACTTACACATAGTAAGAAATGGTTATAAAAACTGAAACAGAAGTGAAACAAGTAGTAGGAAAGAGGAGAAATAAAAAGTGATGCTTATATCCTTTGTTGGTGTCCCTGCCCGGTGGAGTCGCACGGTAGAGTCGATGGTCTTTACTCTTCGGTCTTCACACGACGGCTGCCGCGGTAAACTAAGCTTTTTCATACCCATCTAACAAAACACTGCTCCAATTCAGCTGCAAGTATTGATGTTATTTAATACTAAAGATAAATAATAATGAAATATCATTCTTCCTTATTTTTATTTACTGAAAAAAGTGTGGAAAACATGCTTTTTATTATTTTTAAATTTGATTTTTATTGCTTTATTAATTTTTGCATTAATCATTTTAAATCTAATTGGCTACAAATGGCTGAAATTACATTTCCCCTGATTGAAATAATGAGTATTGTTAAAAGGCTGAAGTGTGTTGAGAGATATTATATATTTATTTAGCTTTTTCACCCAGCCCTGTTCTCACCAAAACAGAGCGAAAGAGTGAGAAAGTGAAGAGCAGTAAAACCCAAATGCTTCAGATTAAATGTCATCCATATAGCTTCAGACGGAGAAATGCAATCAGCTCGCGTCTCCATTCCAGCAAACGTGTTTCCTAATGAGCTCCCAGTGAAACTCCCTGCCATGGCATGTTGGCTCTTTCATGGTATTATTTCACATCCATTTATCCAGCTCCTCCACAAGCACGCCTAAGAATGTATGCGGCGCTAAGATAGTGATGCTATCATAACAGCAGCTGCCATCCGATTGGATGACGGATAATACAGAGCGAACATGGCTCGGATCAATAACAAGATGCTTTTTTGCAGGCCTGCGAGTCTGTGGAAGGAGGCTAAACGCCGCACGGCCTGAGCTGAATACTGAGTATATGTGCATCCACACTTTTATATATGGATGTTTCTTCAGCCAAGGGCACTTTTGGCACTGTTGACTTTTAGGAAATAAACTCCCTCAACACTTCCACTAGTTTATGTCATTTAGTCACTAACGATGTCTGAAGTAGACTGAAATGTCATGTAAATTTTCTTTTCCACAACATATCAGTTATGATTAGTAGCATTTTGTGGTGAGAATGACATTTTAAAGATTTTGTACAAATAAAATGGCCTGCTTTTTATGTTATGCTACAGTCAAGTCAAATTTTATAAATAGTATTTTATATATTTTAAATACAAATAATATTTGTACACTTTTTGCATAAGCTTGATTGTAAATGATGCAAAATATAAATATTCTTGTGTGATTTTTTTTTTTTTTTAGAGATTTAGTTTGAGAAGTTTCGATTTTGATTTAGAGCTTTTAATAATTCTTTATATATAAATTGATTTATACATATGTATAAGTATATATGTATATGGTATATGTATAAATTAATTTTTATATATACTGTTATAATAATTGCAATAGTGTATATAATTGTTTGTTTCAATGAACTGATTCAAAACTCAAACAACTTTGTGGATGTCTTCAAATATATGTAGGTAAATACTGATTATATTTATTAGTATATATAAATAGAAATAATAATATATTTTATATTATTAACCAATAAAAAAATAAATAAAACGGTGTGAAAGACATGCTTTTATTATTTTTTAAACTATAGATACTATAGATTTTCATTGTTTGTTTTTTTTTTGTTTGTTTTTTTAATTAATCATTTGTAATCAAATTGGCTACAAAGGGCTGTTTGGTTGAAAAACATTTATGCCTTTTAAAAGCATAAATACCAAAATACATATTAAATATTGGCATTTAAAAGTGTAAATGCCAAAATAAATACCAAAATACATACTGAATATTGTTAAAATGCTGATATTTATATATTTTAAATTTATTTATTTATTATTTGTTTATTTACTTAGTATATATATATATATATATATATATATTTTTTTTCTTTTTTTCTTTTTTTTGTGACACGGAATGAAAGGAAATAATATTTTTCTTTAGTTTTAATAAAAACTGAAGATAGTTGAAGAAACACTCACATTTGGTTGTGTAACTGTGTGGTGGAGGCGGCCAGGCCTTGGCTATTGAAACTGTTGTTGTTTACGCTCTGTTGCTCAAGTATTCTTGTATTTTCCCCTGTCCTTCATTCGTTTTTATATTTTGGCTTTAGTTATAGGACGAGGCTCCAACAGAGCTCTGAATATCTGTGACGGTCTCTGAAGCTGATTGAATTCTGTTGCTTGTTTCCAGACAGTGAGCGTGAGCAAAAACATGCATTTCAGCCAACCGCTGAAAGTACATCCATTCTCATGTTCCGCGCCTAATTTCTAATGCAATATTAGTGTGATGAGATCCTCTATAATGTGTGACGTTTATGACGTATTGATTTTACGAGCTCTAGTGCTGCGAGAAGTGCACTTTATGTCTAGTACAGCCTGAGAAACAACAAACCAGATCAGTTTTGTAAATCAAATGGTAACTGTGTTTGTTTCTGAAGACGGGAGGTGTGCTATTGATTCAGATGTTCTCTTTAAATGAAATGCTCATGCCATTATAAATGACTGTGTTTTGCCACGTCTTGATCACGTTACTACTGAAGCAGTCAGCTGTTACGGTGCACATTGAAATCTAATGTGAAATGGGAAAACACTGGCTGTGTTCCAAATCATAGTCAGCTGTATTGTTGTATATTGCCTACATAGATACATCCTGACTGTCGCAAACTCTCAGAAGTGACCAGTTTTGAGACATTCAGCAACTCTGTCAAGTTCTGTCTCTTTTTGAAGTATTTAATGTGACTACAGAGAGTGTAATTACACCAATTTAGACTAAATATACAAAATAACCAGGTTTATTTTCAGAAATTTGCTGAAATAAAGGTCAGGTGGTAACAATGTAACATGCTACTTTTTTAAACATTTATTACATCACATATTCACACATTTTATTCACATTTTTCTTTTTTTAACCATTCAGACGGTTCAAAGTTTGGGGTTGGTAAGATGTTTTTTTTATGTTGCTGAAAGAAGTCTTTTCTGCTCTCCAAGGCTGCATTTATTTGTTCAAAAATACAGTAAAAACAGCAAAAGTGTGAAATATTATTACAATTTAAAAATTATTGTTTTCTAAATGAATATATTGTAAAATGTAAATTATTCCTGTATTTCTTGAGTTCCTGTAAAGAAAAAAACTGTTATTATTATCGATTTTGAAAATTATTCCTATGTGACTTTTTATTTCACAATTTTGACATTTTTCCTCTAAATTGTTATGTTTTTTCCCCCACCATGGAATAAATAAACAATAAAAAAGGTAATTGCAACTTTTTATCTCACAATTCTGACTTTTTTTCTCACAATTGCGTGTATATCTGACAATTTGGACTTTTCTTCTTAGAATTGCAAGAAAAAACTGAATTGTAAGATAAAAAAACATTTTTTATTTTATTTTATTTTATATTATTTTATTTTATTCTGTGGCAAAAACAAGCTTCCATAAAAAAATAAATAAAAAAAAACAGTTGTGCTACTTAATATATTCTTTAGTATAATATATTCTAACATTCTCAAAACAAACATTTATAATGTCACAAATGATTTCTAATTCAAATAAATGATGTTTATTTGAAATAGAATTATTTTGTAACATTATAAATATCTTTACTGTTAATTTTGATCGATTCAGTGCATCCCTGCTGATTAAGTTCTTTAAAAAGATATATAAATAATTTAAAAAAAAACAAAAAAACAAAACCTTTTGATAAATGGTAGTGTATAAGATAGTATTTTATTGTGAACATACTTGATGAATTTGGAGTACATACTAGCATACTACTTACTAATAATACTTAATACTTACTATTTCTGCTGTGTAAAGGTAAGTACAGTATGCAAATGCACTTTTCAGAAATTCTGCAAGCCTCTTGTTTTATTCGCCAATTTGGATACCGTTGGATGTTTTCACTGAACTTCACATTGCATTCTGGGATTGCATTGCGAAAGATGCATGCTGTGTTTGCCTAAAATTTGGCCATAGAAGGTTATCTTACATGTAAGCGTGATCATACCAGCATTAGCATCCTACGGTGGCTTAAAATGCTTCCTACATAGGCAACACACTAGGTTCGTGCATAATTTTAGCTAAAAATGTGCCTGTGGAGGCTCAGTAAGGTCTGAAGTCTGGGTCCTGTGATCCCTCTAGCATGACTTCCTAATCCGTCTTGCTCTGTCTTAGCGTGAAGTGCTACATCACTTTATTCGTCATGCTTAATTAAATTTGTTTCGCCAGTAATACAGCATCTCATTCATACTCATACCCAACAACATTTTAAAGCAGCGGGGCACGGGCTAATAGATGCGACCTCTGCGGCCAAGAGCAGGGGGGCTGCCGCTCTCCGGACCGCGCTCGCCACGTTCAGCTCTGTTTTTAATTAAGAGACACGTGTGGCACATCAACAGGGCTGTAATCCCTCTAAGGACATGTTAGCTGTCCCTGTGTGACGCCGCACGTTATGTGTGCCCATCCTAGACTGCATGTGGAGCCAGAGAAAGATGTGGAATGACTGCTGTTTCGGAAAGTGTCCTGCCATATTATTAGTGGAATAGGGTGAGTGGGAGGGCAGGAAATCTGAGAATTACAGATGGATTATTTTATTTTATTTTATTTTATTGTTTTATATTTTATTTTTAAGAAATTCATCATTTTATTCAGCAACAATGCATTCAATTGATCAAATGTGACAGTAAAGACATTTATAATGTTACAAAATATTCTATTTCAAGTAAACGCTGTTCTTTTGAACTTTCTGTTCATCATAGAATCCGGAAAAAATCAAATGTATCACAGTTTCCACCAAAATATGCAGCAGCACAACTGTTTTCAACATTGATAATAATCAGAAATGTTTCTTGAGCGGCAAATCAGCATATTAGAATGATTTCTGAAGGATCATGTGACACTGAAGACTGGAGTAATGATGCTGAAAATTCAGCTTTGATCACAGAAATAAATTACATTTTACAATATATGCAAATAGGAAATAGCTATTTTAAATTGTAATAATATTTCAGAATTTTACAGTATTTTTGATCAAATAAGTGCAGTCTCAGTGAGCATAAAAGACTTCTTTAATAAATAGCTTAAGTTTTTGTCTGTTTTATTATTTCAGATGACTTTGAATACAGCACACACATCATATTGACGATATTTATGGGTAAATATGTTGATAAAGAAACACCTTTATGATATCATTAATATTTGATAAAGGTTCTTATGGAAAACATGCAACAACATTAGGAATTATTTTAAAGGAAAACTGTCATTTCAAAACTGCCTGAATTTCTTCTGTGGAATATAAAAGATTGTATTTTGTGAAATTTCTCAGGGTTTTTTTTTTTATTCAATGGACTCCATTGTTGTTTGGTTTTTCAACATTCTTAAGAACATCTTAATTTGTGCAGAAGAAAGAAATGCATACAGGTTCAGAAAGACATGAGGTTAAGCAAATGATGAAGGAATATTCATTTTGGGGTGAACTGTCCCTTTAAGCTGCTAGTGATGTTCAGTTTTGTCCTGAGTGCTGCATTAATGGCTCCTAATGTTCAAGTGCTGTGTAGAAGCAAAACACCAGAGACCGAATCAGGAGGAGGAGAACGTTGTTGTCATTATTGCTGTCAGATTTGATTGCCGATGTGTTATTGAACCCAAAACCTTTAGTTTTTTTTTTCCCAGTTAACTTGATAGGAGCCATATGAGCACGACTATTACTGAGACAGAAAATAGCTGCTCGGGAGCGTTGCCAAGTTGGCTGCAATAAGTGTTTCCTAAAAGCAGTGGTTCTCAACCTCATTGTCCACAACAATATTTGATACCAGCAATATTTGATGATCAGGATTTCCATCAGTGTTTTATACTGGGGGAAAATGGTGTTGAGGTTGTTATCACTCAAAAATGGCTAGCAAATTTCACAAACAAATACAAAGAAACAGCACACTGTAAAAAGTTTCCACCTATTTCAAGTTCAATATGGTTTGACAAGTTATTTCAAATTAAATTACATTCAACTGACTTAATAAATCAAGTTGAATTTCATATAAAAGTTGAGTTAATGTACAAACATAAGTTGCCATGACTTACAGATCATATTTTTTACAGTGTAACATTGCATTAAAAGTGAAATTTTGGAAGTAATATTTTCTTTTAAAACATGCTGCAATTTAGAACTTAACTCGAAAAATCCAGTGTACTCAATTACTAAAATATTTTAGAGATTTGCATAAAAAAACGTATCTTTATTAAATGCGCATAGTGTTTAATTTAATTTAATTTTTTTAATTACTTCAAAATAACATTCACTTAATTAAACTTAAAATTTGCACAAATGAATTTTGTGTTAAGCTATGATTCCTCCAGTGTTATTTTAGTATCAGTGACATACTATTGTAGTTTTTGTTAAAATTTTAAACCATTTTTTTTTTCTGTTTCCATTTAAATTTTAGTTAATGTTTTAGTAATTTTGTTGTGTTTTTGTAATTTTTAGTAGTTTTTTTTATACATGTGTAATTAGTTATATAGTTATTAATTATTTATTTCAGTTGTAGTTATTTTAGTACAATTTTAGTAATTTTAGTTAAATTAAATTAAAATGAGAAATGTTGCCTTGGCCACTAGCTGAAATAAAGTTATTTTATTTTATTTTATTTTATTTTATTTTATTTTAAATAATGTTTTTAATTTTACTTTCAGTTTTAGTTTTAGTTTTGGTTAGCTGTATTAACTCTGATTTTGCCATTTACTCACTCTCATGTCATTTCAACACCGTATGATAAAAAAAAAAAAAAAAAAAAAGATTTATGCATGTATTTTATTTATTGTGTTTATTTGTCCATCCAGTATTTTTTTCATACAGTGGATGTGAATGAATACAGTACTTGTCAAACTACAAAAAATAACAAGAACACCATAAGTATTATAGTGCAACGTGTGAAAAAGACTTAAATTCATGCTATTTTTCCATGAAATATTCCCCTACATTGTAGCTTATTTCAGACGATCACAAATGCATTCAAGAAAACTCGACATTTTAACAATCCTACAACCCAAATTGAGCAAAAAGGCCGGAAGAAAATACATTTGTTAGCTGAGAAGAAAGCAAGGGAGAGTCATGTTAAACACAGATGGAAAATAATTTCCCGATTTTCCCTCGCGGCGCTTCGGGCTGCAGAAATAAATATGATGTCTAGAAATACATCCAAGTGGTTTCGGGGAAATGCATGAAGGTACAAAATGGAAGCACGCTGTTGGACAGCAGCAACATACAGAGAAGGACAGGATTGGTTGAGCGGAGAAGCCTGCCTTGACTCATGCATTATTGCTGACCTGTATTGATTGAGCGGGGGCAGAAATGACGGCGAGAGATAGACGAGCGTTAGAGAATAGAAGAGGGAGAATGCGGGGGCTTGAAAATGAGAGGATGTTGACAGTGCTGTTAAATGTATGAGTCACCAACCTTCCCCCCTCAGTCATTAGCATGAACGCTAGGAACAAGACACAGCCCTCCACCGAAATAAATGGGTCACTTAGACTGACAGAAAACACTTGTGCACTCCCTGAACAGATGAACGCGCCGCGTGATTTCGGGACTGAGCTGCAAAGGTGTGCTTCTGTGTCTTAATCTGTGCTTTTGTTTTGTTTTTTCGAAGAAAAATGATCTAAATATCCTTAAAACAAGATACATTTACTTGAGAAGCAAAATTGCATAATATAGTGTGTTATGACATGTTTCCAGAGGATTTATCTTGAGTTAAGTTTATTTTTCTGACCCCGTTGGCAAATTGTTAAAGATTTATGCTTGAAACAAGAAAAACAACAATTTGCCAGCAGAGGGAGAAAAAATAAAACTGATTTGAGATACACTAGCATTCAAAAGTTTAGGGTTGGCAAGATTTTTTATTGTTTTCATAAGAAGTCACTTATGCTCACCCAAGGCTGCATTTATATGATCAAAAATATAGTAAAAGCTGCAATATTTTGATATATTACTATAATTTAAAGTAACTTTTTTCTATTTGAATGTATTTTCAAATGTATTTTTTTCCTGTGACGCAAAGCTGAATTTTCAGCATCATTACAATAAGTCTTCAGTGTCAGTATCCCTCAGAAATCATTCTAATATGCTGATTTGCTGCTCAAGAAACATTTCTGATTGTTATAAATATTGAAAACAGTTGTGCTGCTTCATATTTTTGTGGAAACTGTGATACATTTTATCTTTCAGGATTCTTTGATGAATTGAAAATTCAAAAGAACTGCATTTATCTTAGCTGTCACTTCAGCGTCCTTTCTGCATAAAAGTTTCTAAAAAATTATTAATAAAAAAATGTCATTTAGCTTTAGTTTTCTTGTTTTGTTTCTTCTTCCTCTTCATCTTCTTCTTCGGCCAATGTTGATTTTAACCATTTCACACCATTTGAACAGATTCACCATTATTGAACCCAAAAATGAAAATTTGCTCATTATTAACTCACCCTGAGGCCATCCAAGATGTAGATGAGTTTGTTTCTTCATCAGATTTGGAGAAATGCAGCATTTCATCACTTGCTCACCAATGGATCCTCTGCAGTGAATGGGTGCCGTCAGAATGAGAGTCCAAACCTCGTGTCTGTAATAAACAAATCAAATCAAACATGAGTCAATAATACTGCTTCCTCCAGTGAAAAAAAAGTTCATCTCAAATCCACCCACATATTTTTTTAGAGCTGTTTTGGCCTATTTTGTCTTGTAAACAGTGCTTGATTTCTCTCCTGATTCAGACCAGGTGACTTTTTACTGGAGGAAGCATTATTATGGATTATAGACTCGTATTTTAGCCCGAAGCAACGGTTTGAGGTTAAAAACCCCTTTAATGATGGATTTGTTTGTTGCAAACATGCAGCTTTTGGCTTCTCAAGGTGGAATGGTGTGGATTACTTGTGGATTATTGTGATGTTTTTATCAGCTGTTTGGACTCTCATTCTGACGGCACCCATTCACTGCAGAGGATCCATTTGTGAGCAAGTGATGGAATACTACATTTCTCCAAATCTGATGAAGAAACAAACTCATCTACATCTTATATGGCCATTTTCAGCAAATATTTGTTTTTGGGTGAACTATTCCTCAAATCTATTGCCTCAAATCATATCCAAAAAACCCCTCAAAACACTAAAGTAAATAGATTTTTTTGCAATTCATCTTAATGAAACCTTAATGAAGACTTTAAATAGTACAGAGGCATTATCTCGGCAATGCATTTGCACATTGTGACCTTACAATGGGCATTCCAGTGTGTTCTGGGCCCCGTAATTGCTGCCTGCAGATGCGTTCACTTTACAAAGAGACCGAGAACGTGAAAAAAGCATGAAATATTCCATTCATGATTTAAAAGGACAGTAAAAATATAATTTCCTCCCTGTTTGGGCTTAGTCATCGATCAACACATGATTATGTCACTGAAGAAACTCATTTCATAATTCAGCATGCTGCGGCTCAGAAAGATGATGTGCTGGACTTTCTGCTTTCTGACCCTTTCTATTACATGATGAGCCTGCCGTCCGGTGCAGGACTTGCAGGTGCGGCACGTCGCCTCTTGGCAGGGCTGCAGAATAAATCAGAGCCAACACCCTTGTCAAATGAATCTGGCTTGAGAAATTACTAGCGCGTCCCGCAGCTCTGGTTCACCAGCTCTGGTCATTAGATCTTCTGTTTATGTGAAACGGACGGATAAAGTCCAAAATGAGTCCGTACTTACTGCGACTTCTTTTGGGTTGTGGCGTGAAATATGCTGATTCATAGCAGATAGAACGCGTGAGATAATGACCACAGTCCTGACTAATTTTTAATATGATCTGATTATTAATGCATACAAGAATTCCAATTAAATCTTCCTCTCATTTCATTATCAATAATCACGCCATGCTTAATGTGTTCACGGCTTGCTGATACACACCAATGCACTGTAGATGCATGTAAAAGCGTGGCAGAGCTGCATCGCTGAAGAAAGCATGAAATCCACAGACTATTGTTGCATAGTTTTTGACAGGATTTGAGGGGAAATCTACAGAATTCTGCAGAAATTAAACATGCAACTTTGCTGCTTTCACACAATTTGCGTTGTGAAAAGCGCTACATAAATAATGGTGACTTGATTACTTGGATGCATTAAATTGGTTAAAAGTGACAGTAAAGACAAAAAATTTTGAATTTGAGCTAAACGTGCAACACTTTACTCTTTTTATTCTAGTGCATCCTTGCCTTTTTTAAGGAATTAGTGCTTTTATTTAGCAAAGATGCATTAAATTGGTCAAAAATGATGCTAAAGACAAAAATATGAAGTAGCACCAATTGTTTTCAACAGATGAGTAATGAGAAATGTTTCTTGAGTATATGAGAATGATTTCTGATGGATCATGTGACACTGAAGACTGGAGAAATGATGCTGAAAATTCAGCTTTGCATCACAGGAATAAATTATTTTTAAAATATATTCAAATAAAAAGACAGTTATTTGAAAATGTAATAACATTTCATAATTTTGATGTTTTTACTGTATTTTTAATCAAATAAATGCAGCTTTGGTGAGCAGAAGAGACTTTGAAACACACTGACTTAAAACCTTTGAACGGTAGTGTATATCAGTTATTTTGTTGGAAATTCAATTAAAAAAAAAAACAATGTTTATTCACATTTATTAATTTTGGAGATACTTTTATCCAAAGCAACTTGTCTAAAATGAGTTTTATATATCAAATAATCATGTGGTATTAGTATTTTTTCCCCTAATATAATAAAATGAAATACTTGAGAAGTAAAATGTACTTCTTATAAATTTTACTAGTCACAATTGATTATTTGGATCTTGAAGGACGCAAACCAAAGTATCAAACAATTCCTAACTAAATTCTTAATGTAAACTGTTTTACAGTAATTATCCATCTGACATCAGTGTAAAAACAGTTTCACATGAACAAGTTCTTCATCATCTACACTTGTTTACCACGGTAAAGGTGATATACAGTAGCAACCGTCTATGCATTTCTCAGTCATATTCCACTCCGCCTAGGCAGAAATCATAATCAAATTAGCCAAAGTTTTTATAAACAAACACACAAGACGTGTGGGACGTGTGTAACTTTGCAAATGTCTCGCGGACATCAGCAGAGCTTTCAGTGGGCGCAGATTTGGTGTGGGCTTTACTAAAACTCAAAGTAAACAAACTGCTGACTTAAACAAGTAAGAAAACAAGCGATTCATTTCCTAGACATGCCAAGCGTTACCTGAAGGAAGCCGCATTATCTTTCCCATACATCTTTCTGCAATAAAGGGATTATAAAAGCATAGGTGGTGATGCTTAGCAGTGGAAAGCAAGCTATCGACTGCACCTTGACTGACGACTAATCAGCACGGGTTCAGTCCTTGGCTCGGCCTTGCCAGAGCCGTCCCTCGGGTGTCCGCTATCTGATCGCCCCCATTGATTATCCCAAGGAGAGTGTGACATTCAGAGCACACAGAGCTGCCATCCTCCAAATGAGATGCTAGAGGTGCACAGCGCCGACAAAGACCCAGACCCCGCAGTCAATTCCGATCAAAGAGAAGCCGCTGGACGCTCCTGATTGTCGGAGGCAGCGGAGCAATAGGGTTTCCCGGCGTCTCTGGGGAGTTTTGCTCTGAGAGCAGCCGGGAAAGTCGCGAGGGAGGATCTCGGCACGGCTGTGGAGTAATACTCCAGGATGCACTCCAAAGCGCCAGTCGATACGCAGATCTTTACCGAATCTGCTGTTATTTGTCTCGCAGGGTTCTGAGGGAATAAGGAATGGCGGCGTGCTGGATTTTATGTCTGGTGTTCTTAGGAGTTTAGCGTTCAAAACAAGAAAAGACGAGGTTTACACAGTGGTAGTAGAACACTATTAACCCTGTAAAGCCTAACATATGAAAATATATGAAATATCAGATCTTTTGTGACATTAAATGTCCTTACTGATCAATTTAATGCATCCTTGCTAAATAAAAGTGTTAATTTCTATAAGAGAGAGCGAGAGAAAGAGAGCGAGAGAGAGTATATGGTAATATATAGGGACAAGAACAGCATGTGATTTCCAGTGATGTTTATTAATTAATTAATTTATTAATTAAGCACTATTGACATTGTAAAGCTTGACATAATAATAATGATAGTCAGAAAAATCTATTATTTTGTAACATTATAAATATCTTTACCATCAGTTCTGATTAACTGAATGCCTTCTTGCTGAATAAAAGTATTAATTAGAAAATTAGTGTAATTACTTACTAATTAATGGACAAGAACAGCAGGTGATTTCTAGTGATATTTATTTATTTATTTGTAATTTAAGATGGTAGTAGTAGAGCAATATTAACACTGTAAAGCCTGACATTTGAAACAATAGTCAGAAAAATCTAATCTTTTGTAATATTTCAAATGTCTTTAGCATAACTTTTGATCAATTTGATGCATCTTTGCAAAATTAAAATATTCTTTCTTTCTTTCTTTCTTTCAAAAAAAAGAAAAGAAAAAGAAAAAGAAAAACCAGCTGGGTGATTGTCCAGTAATTCTAAATAATAAATGATTTATTTTATTTTATTTTATTTTATTTTATTTTATTTTATTTTATTTATGGAAGGAATAGTTTATTGAACCTTTAGACAAAATCTAAATATAAGAGTTTGCATTTGTGTTTTTTGTTGAGTATCATATTTGATACATCAGGCTTTTATAGCTCATATAGTCTGATATAGTGTAGAATATGGAGTAAGAATATGAAGGAAAATCAGAGGACCAAACTGAGCAAAAAATATGCAGCTTGGTGCAGATATTATTTATATGGCTGAAAAGCAAGATGAAATTCTGATGCTTGTAATTTAAATCAATGGGTTTTATATAACAGTATCGCAGATACTTGCATAAAATGATATAAATATCAGTTGTCACTCTATATCTCCAACAATGATTTGGTAAGATGATATTTAAATGCTTAGTTTGATGATCAAAACATAATGCAATGCAATTATATAACGTTCCTCAAAAACCTGACTATCACATTTAAGGCTCATATTTATTTTAACATGACTTTCCTAAAAAAAAAAAAGATATCTGGATAATCAAGTAAACCTAAGCTGCTTCAGTCTAGTAAATGTTCATCTTGAAATATGAAAGTTGTTCTTCTGTTTAATTTATAAAATTAGTAAAGACTTCACAGCACATGAAGCACGTTTGTACAATTATACTAAAGGACTTTTAATTGCTAAAAAGTCTAAACTGTCAATCAGACGGCAGTAGGCATGTAATAGATTGTGTGCAACAGGTTCTTCAGCAAAGTTTTATCATGTTGATCATTTAGAGGCCTTAGAAATTTGCACATCAAATCTAAACCAGCAGGCTTTTCTGGGTTAATGGTAGTATAGAGCACTGTTAGGTTGGGATTAGTGCTCTAAGTGCTTTATGTCCTGATTGGGATTGATAAAGTGCAAGTGTGTGTTACAGAAGCTCATATGTTCTGGATGCTCGCATTGTGATTCTGAGCCGTTTGTGAGATCAGACTCTCTTTATTGATTTAATTCTGTTTTTATGTTAGATGTGATGCCAGCAGCACTCACCCCCAACTGTTATTTTGCTCAGAAACTTGGCAAAAAGGTTGCAATCCATAATGAAGGTGCATCAGGTTGCACATCAAGAAATTTAGGATTAGTTACGGTATTCAATGAAGGTCAAAACAACTGGAGAGTGTTGTGGAAAAATAATTTACTGCATTCTCAGATATTTCTACACTTTTGCATCATTGGTAAATTTTTTTGAAAGAAGTCTTGTCTGTTCACCAAGGCTGCATTTATTTGAAAAAAAAAAACAAAAAATAAAAAATACAATAAAAACAACAAAATTGTGAAATATTATTACGATTTCAAATAACTCTTTTCTATTTGAATATATTGTAAAATATAATTTATTCCTGTGATGCAAAGCTGAATTTTCAGCATTGTTACTCCAGTCTTCAGTGTCACATGATCCTTCAGAAATCATTCTAATATGCTGGTTTGCAGCTCAAGAAACATTTCAGATTATTATCAATGTTGAAAACAGTTGTGCTGCTTCATATTTTGGTGGAAACCATTTGTAATGATTTATTAATGAATGGAAAGTTCAAAAGAACAGCATTTATTTGAAACAAATCTTTTGTAACATTATAAATGTCTTTACTGTCACATCTGATCAACATAATGCATCCTTGCTCAATAAATCAGAATCAGAATCAGAAAGAGCTTTATTGCCAGGTATGTTTACACATACGAGGAATTTGTTTTCGTGACAGAAAATTGGTAAAAGTATTCTTATATAAAAAATATACTTATATAAAAATATTCTTTTTAATATTTTTAAATGTTTACCACACTTAGTAAAAATGTAAACAATTTAATTGAATATGAAATATTTTAAAAGTTATTAATAAAGACTTTTTAATGGCAGATGGTTATACATTAAATACAGATGGGATAAAAGTCATTTGCACTCTTTTTATGGCTATTTTATTTGAAGCTCTGTATGAAATATTGACTGCACAAAGTACCTTAGAAACTTTTCTCTTTGTTGCGTCATTTTTTCATTTACACAGTGCTTGATGTGTCATGTAAGCTGTTTTACTTGCAGCTAATTTCATGTACTTCATGTGCTCTGGGCCGCTGAAATTACAGGTCCGCGTAACCCGCCGGAACCCAGTTAGATTAGCTGAGGCGTGGGACTCATTTTCCGAGCTGTAGGTGGGAGTGGGCGGTTTTCCGAACAGTTGTTGCCGGGAACGGACAGTCAGAGAGAAGCCCATGAATAATTCACCAGTTTGAGAAGTTAAAAATGGGTATTTTTCTGTTTTTTTTTTTTATTGTTTTTTTTTTTATTAATGCATATGAAATCTGGTTTCGTGTAGCGTTGAAGTCTGACACATTTGCACATTTTCTAATCCTGTTCAATGAACCTGTTGGAAAACTATTATTTTTACGGCATAAATTGTTCACGGGCATCTTCTCTTTTGTGTCTAGAGCAAATAGTCAGTGTTCAAACGTTTTACAGATGGTTGAATAGTGTAATTAAATAATAATTTTGCATATTTTTAATAGTGCATATGAAATCTAGCTTCTATAACGTTGAAGTCCGACACATTTTTCAGTCATGTTCAATGAACCGGTTCAAAAACTATTATTTTATGGCATAAATTGTTCACAGACTTCTTCTCTTTTGTGTCTAGACCAGCGGTTCCCAACTCCATATTTTGTATGTCTCTCTTAGTTAACACACCTGATTCAGGTAACCAGCTCGTTAGAAGAGAGCTACGTGCGTTAACTGTGTTCCGACTGATATGATCCCTATACAGTGTTCATTGCTCCCTACTACCTGAGCAGGGGAAATCCATTGAAGTTTACTTCACTTTGGAACATTCATTCACGGATTTGTGCTGCACGTCTTCACACACAGACCAAACTTACTAGAGAAGTGTGAAGTGACATATTACACCTCTGTAAATAAATACTATTTAAATTAACGTCTCGCACACTTAATGCCCTTAGTATGTGACATATACGCTCTCTTCGAACTGGAATCATGGCGGAATATCCGGTGATGTCCACTTCGCAGGGCACATACGGTCGAATAGAACAAACGTCATATGCGATAAGAGATACATATGAAATATGCAGGGAGGAAGGGGGAATTGGGAACCGCTGGGTTACAACATCAATACACGACAAGAGACAAAGGCAACAAATGGGCTACTTATGGCAAACAATGAGGGTCATATGACATGAACAAACCAATGAGAAACAAGACACATGACTAGGACAACCAATCAGAACATAACACAAGAATACAAGAGGGCAAGGGAAGCATGACACTAACAGCATGAAACAATTACAAAATAAAAGACATGAAAACAAGAACATGAAACAGAACCCCAAAACAGACCTTACACCTGTATTAAATGTTTACTGCGTAAAATGCCTTAGAAAAACATATAAACGTTTTAATTTAATTTAATTTTAAATACATAAATAATATTTTATAAAGAATCTTCAATGGCAGATTTATTTATAAATTAAATACAGATGGGATAGAAGTCATTTGCACTCTTTGTATGGCTATTTTTACATGTTTACAGCAAAAACACCTTAGAAAAATATTTATATATTTTAATATAATCTTTCAAACTTTTTGCAGGTGGTTGAATAGTATAGTTACATTTAGCTATTTTTAATTATGTAAATGAACGTCTCGGTTACATAGGTAACCCTCGTTCCCTGAAGGAGGGAACGGAGACGTACGTCGGACTGACCGACGAATAGGAATCTCGCTAGAGAG
>JAFVLL020020654.1:0-43991 GCA_021397915.2 Tor tambroides | reverse complement strand
ACTGAAGAAGGAAAGACATGGACATCTTGGATGACATGGGGGTGAGTAAATTATCAGCAAAAGTTTTTTTAAAAGTGAACTTCTCCTTTAAGTAGCGTTTCATATAAATAATATTATATTATTTGCAAGTATACAGTTTTTTTTTCTTATACTTTTTTGATTTGAAGATTTGAAGTACACTACAAGTATGCATTCAATATAATTAGTCACACTTCTTTTTTCACAAGGGAAAACTAGCCAAACATAATGGAGGAGGAAAAGACTTTCAGCAAACATTTCATAAAGAAACGCATACAGGTTTGAAATAATATGCGGGTGAGTAAATGATGACAAGATTTTTATTTTTTGGTTGAATTATCCCTTCAAGAGGAATTTCAGTGCCTAAAATCCTGTTGCCATGGCAACTGTAGTCACCTGCAGTCCA
The DNA here is from genome assembly GCA_021397915.2 of Tor tambroides. NCBI lineage: Eukaryota > Metazoa > Chordata > Actinopteri > Cypriniformes > Cyprinidae > Tor > Tor tambroides. The sequence continues at coordinate 43,567 of JAFVLL020020654.1, read as the reverse complement.
GTGGAATGTTGCTATTAGCTGCTGGAACGTCAACACACAGAAAATATGCCTGGATTACATCATTCAGAGAGTCAACAACAATCATCCTCCACACACAACACAACACAACACAACACATGCCAACAATACCATCTGCCAGCACAAACACCTACAGCAGCTCGCAAAAACATGAATATTCCCATCACAGAAGCTTGAATCACATTAGTAACATGACACTGTGATGTCCAGTCCCATATTGGCAGCAGGCACAGGAAGCTGTTCGTTTATTTTGGGATCAAATAAAGACAGGCACAGATGGGACGCTCTGAATATGGCAACATATGGGCAGAGAAACAGAACTCATTTGATAAGATGGAGATCTCAGAATTGCAGAAAGCGGGTAAGATCCGCAGCATTACACAGCTGAAAATGTGAAAGGGCACACTTGAAGAATGTCGGTGTCTCATCTCAATAAGGTGGGGTGGCGCAGTGTCAAAAACAGGAAGCGCTTTGCACCAAATCTCCCAGCATGCTTTGGCATAGAGACAGGTCCTCGAGCCTGGCAGTACAGCCCAAAGTTTGATCTCAAAGGTGTCGATTTGGAGGCATTTTGAACCAAGGATATTACAGTAAATGTTAGTTACATGTGTGTTCACATGTTTGTGTCAGAATGTAAGCATTTTGGTTCCATGACATCTGGTAATAACATCCTTCTGGGACTGACCTTACGACAGAAAAATGACTGACACCCTAAATAGCCAATCAAATCACTGCGACAAGTCTTGTTGCTATCCACCATTTGAGCGTCAAGCTTTAAAGATTACTGAACTGTTGAACTGTCAGACAGACACAAACCTTTCTTTGGCAAATTCTTTTAACTATTCTAAAAAAGTGTATCCATTTACTGAGACCTTCATTCATTTAACATGTTCAATATTTTGTGATGTTCTCTCCAATAAAATAAAAGAATTGAATCTAATGTTTCATTCACACTAGATCCAACCCAGTTAGTAGGGAATGTTCTCAGAACTTTGGCAACATTCTCAGAATCATGAGACATTAATAGAACGTTTGTTCAAAGTTATCTGGTTCTCAAAACATCAGCACAAAAACATTCATACATTGTTTTTGGATTTTAGTTGGACATTTGTCGAACATTTTTTAAAAATGACTACTTACAAGTTTCAGATGATTTAAAGAACATTCAAATGTAACATTTCCATATTTGAAAAATAATAAAATAAAACGATCCCTTACTGTTGTCTTTAACGTTCACTTTACCAAGAAAAAAACACCTTTAAACATTTAAAAACTGGACATTTTGAGCATTCAGAGAACATTCATGGCAGTATTGTTTGACTTCCTGAAACTTGGGTAGATTTCCCCTTGTATTTACTTGTCTTCTACCATTATATTAAATGTTTTAACATAAGCTGAAGCTTGTGCTTTTTGATTTATTCCAAATAATTAGGTATATCAGCAAGTGAGCTCACTCATGTTGTCATGATGTTGTTTGACGGCTATAGTTAAAAAAGTGGTTAAGTAAATGGCACGCTCTGTTGTTAATGCAAATTGATGATATTCAGACTGATTGGTTCATGTTGCATACACAGCCAATGAGCTTGCTGCTTTACATTTAAATGGCTGGTTAGCATTCACTAGAGCAGTTCACAGCACTCTTTCAGAGTTCCTCTGAAACCCTCCACCTTCCCCAGCTCCACCTCTATAGATCTGCTATGGGTTATTACATATGCTATTCGTGCAGCAGCAGTATCCCTTAAATACTCACTGCACCGTATCGGCTTATGTACTGGCAGTAGCAAGTTCCTGTACTTGCTTTGCAGCAGCAATAATCTACAACAACAGCAATAACCAACAGCAGCAGCAGTGTAGCAGATCTATTTCTCCAAGACTAAATACATTGACATTGTCATATCCATTACCATGCTAAAATCTTCAGAGAGTTGTCATGACAGAACTGCTGTCATAAAGGCAAGACACATCATTTACACCTGGAAGTACCATGTCTCAAATGTTTCTTCTGTGACCACTTGTAGTGTGATTTCATTGAAGGTTTCATTTACTACTCAACAAAAATACATTTGAATGTTGCCCACCTGTCGTGGTGTGTGTGGTTCTTGGTAACTGGGGAGGATTTTGAGGACCACGCTGCCACTGGACTCTTTCAGCATGTTCTGAAGAACCTTTGGGTCACTCCCCACCTCTTTTCCGTTCACCTCTTTGATGATGTCACCCACATGCAGCAGACCCTGCTGATCAATCATGCCCCCATGCAGGATCCGAGCAATCACAAGCTCTCCACCCTCCACCCGAAACGTCACGCCCTGGCAGAGTGAACAGAATGTGATTCAAGCAAACATGACATGATTACCTTTAAAAATTGAGTTTTTGTTGAGTGTTTTATATATTAAAAAAAAACTTCATTAGACTAATTCATATTTATCAATCACTAGGGTAGAAATTAAAGTGAAAAATGAAACCTATATATGAAAGAAAAAACTATGGCTAAAAAAATGATGGTTAATTCGATATAAAGATAAAATGCGTAATTTTTTCTCCATATCCTATGGAACCTTTTCACAGACCTTGATAATTTACTCTGTAAATCTACCTTTTTTATACAGCATTTTTATTTTAAAGAAATGTACTGTACATTTATAACACTATAATTTGTGTTACTTTACCCTGGCATTAAATTAAAACAACTAGTCAACACTGCTGCGAGGGTATTTCTAATAGAGCTGCTGAGGGAGTGACCGTAAAATTGACATCTCTTTTCTGAATGTGTGTGTGTGTGTGTGTGGGTGTGTGTGTGTGTGTGTGTGTGTGTGTGTGTTTGAGCTGTTTGAGCAAATTGGACGACAAAAATCTATTATATTATATTATATTATATTATAAATTACAATTTCCAGAAACATTTATATATTTTATGGTTACACTTTAGTCTGGGGACCAGTTCTGACATTAACTAACTATTAACCACAACTTTTCCCTCAATAACCTAATTATTCTCCTGCTTATTAATAGTTAGTAAGGTAGTTGTTAAGTTTAGGTATGAGGTAGGAAAAAGGGATCTAAAGTATGGTCATGCAGAATAAGGCACTAATATGTGCTTTATAGGTACTAATAAACAGCCAATATGCTAGTAATATGCATGCTAATAAGCAGCTAGTTAATAGTGAGAACTGGTTCCTATACTAAAGTGTTGTCTAATTTATATATAGAATTTATATAAAAATTCTGTACATAAAACGTAATTTATAATTATTATATTTATAATTATTGCCCTTGTCACTGTTATTTTAGTATTATTTACTAATATAGTTTTTTTATCAATATTTAGAATTAGATTTTATTTTCATATCTTATTCCTTTGGTTAAATTTTTTATTTGAGTTTTAGTTTTTATTTATTTCCAGTTAGTAAGTTTAGAACTTAAACTTATTTCAGTTAGTTGCCAAGGCAGCATTTTAAATTTTCTTTTAGTTTTTCATCTAATATTCACATTTATATTTTGTTTCAGCTTTATTTCAATTAACAAAACAGTGATCAATAATAACCCTGGCCCATGTACCTCTACAGGTCTAAAATTTCTGTAGTTCAAATTAAGAAATGTAAAAAAAATTCTGTTAGTAGCAGACTAAGCAGCTCACATTACAATGTATAATGTTCGTTTTATGAAGGCAAAATCATGCCTCATTTAATTAAATATTCAGTTTCAGTTAGATTTATTTGCATAGCACTTCTCACACGGCATACAGGACTAAAAGCAGCATAAAAAATAACAGCAAACAGCAATGTTACTGCAGTTCAAGTCTCACCAAGTGCTCTCCAGACACTTTGCGGATGCCCACCATCCTGACAGCATCAGGAGGCACAGGCTGGTTGTTGAACGCAGAGTCCATAAACGCACAGGGGCTGGGGGGCGGGGTCTCATAGCTTTTGGAAGCTACAGAGTCATGCGTTTCAAGTAAAGACTGTGGAGAATAAAACAGGCATTGAGGGAAACCACTTTAAAAATCCAAATGAAACCATTCAAGATATTTTGTTATTTTTCGCTCGACAGTTTCTGCATGTACCTGAAAGTGTGGCTCTTTGAGGATGCAGGCGAGCTCATGTGCCGCCTGACTGTGGGATGTGAGGGTGGTGAGGTCGCTCAGGATGTCCTGCACTAACTCCACATTATTGTCCCTCACCGCCTCCAGCTTCGGCTCTTCATAGTGCTCACGAGACTGCACACACAAAATAGTTCTTCATTTGTTTTTCATAGTGTGACAACTGTTTTCAAAGCAGCTTAGCTTTTCCAGTAACAAGCTATTTTGCAACGTGCAACGTGACCAAACACTGAGCTGAGGGAAAAACGTACCTGTGGAAACTTTTTCACAAGACGTGAAATATGGACCAATAAGTGCATATCACTTCAGTTTCCAACAGAAATGAACACTAGAGGCGGTAAAACATTGAGCACTTGTAATCATTTTCGTACACAGTTATGTTTACAGCTCCATATGTTTCGCTTTCCAGACGAAACAAGCTTGCTCGGTAGCTCAGCCAGCACAGAATTGGACTTAGAATGCGGAATCCTTGAGTACGAATCCCGCCAAAAACATGACTCACAATGAAAGGGCTGAAAGATGAGAGATCGAAAAACAAGCTAAAACGGCATGCTAGCGTTTGCGTTTTTACGTCACATTCATTTTTGTTCATACTATCGTGTAGGTTTAGGTGTAGCGCAGATGGTATGTTATTTTTTATTACATCACAGAGCATTAGACTCTCACTCAACGGACATTTCAAGTCAAAACTGCGGTGACACCTACAAAACGTACCACATGTGTGTGTGCGTTCATCTGTTCCGGTGAAAAAAACCGAACACTCTTTTAGCGCCACTCAGTGGACATTTCACATCGAATATGTGACCCTGGACCACAAAACCAGTCTTAAGTCGCTGGGGTATATTTTTAGCAATAGCCAAAAACACACTGTATGGGTCAAAATTATTGATTTTTCTTTTATGTCAAAAATCATTAGGATATTAAGTAAAGATCATGTTCCATGAAGATTTTTTGTAAATTTCCTACTGTAAATATATCAAAACATAATTTCTGATTAGTAATATGCATTGCTAAGACCCTAATTTGGACAACTTTAAAGGCAATTTTCTCAGTATTTTGATTTTTTTGCACCCTCAGATTCCAGATTTTCAAATAGTTGTATCTCGGCCAAAGATTATCCTATCCTAACAAACCATACATCAATGGAAAGCTTATTTATTCAGCTTTCAGATGATGTATAAATCTCAGTTTTGCAAAATTGACACTTATGACTGGTTTTGTGGTCCAGGGTCACATATGTCACGAAACCTACATGGCGGTACGTATTTCGCATCTTGCGAATAAGTTCCCACAGGTATGTTTTCGTCATGAGATCAGGTTGTCATTTAAACAGTTCATGTAAATGAACAGATATAAAAACAATTCACTGATTTGAGCTCCTGTACTATGTTGTACTCAGTAATATAAATTAAGGTGTTTTGTTTTATTTAGTATAAATGTACCTGTTTAGGTTTGATTGGATAGTTGTGATCTTTTATTTATTAAATAATGACCTCTTACGAAAATTTAATATAGTTAACTACTTACAGTACAGTCACTATTGTTACCACAAAACTGGAGTCAAACGTTTTATGTAGTCAAAGTATTTTCTCATTAAATGAAATTCTTCTGTCTGTCTGGGATCCCTCAGGCCCGATAGCTCTGAGTGGGATTAATAATAATAATAATAATAATAATAAGTAACATTATTATTACTATTTCTAAGATAGAAATATATTGCCATTGTAATACAACTGGACAGTAAAATAAAATGAATATTTTATAAGTATAATAATTATTTACTTTACAGTAATAAAATTTAAATAATTATGGCTTAATTTCCTCACTCGCAAAAGTCAGATCTTCTAGGTTTTATTTTGGTGGAAAACTGCAAGGAAGCCTTTCAAGTTTCTGTGACAATGGGTTAACAAATGCCTCTCATTACAAATCTGTGTGAAATTCTGTAATAATCTGTCCACAAAAATGTTGTCAAATTATGCAGATGTGATAATAAAGGGTAACTGACACATATTGCTTTGCAAAATACACTTAAAGTACACTCACAGCATATACAGAGATGGGGTTTGCTGCATTTTTGTGAACTAAAACACTCTAAAACTACTGAAAATACCAGATGATGAGCTGCTTACATGGCACTAATAAAAACACACTCTGAAACACGCAGTGCAATAGACTATATTTTTCATTAAAATACACACTGTGGTGTGTGTCAACCAGTGTATAAATACTGCAGACAATAAGTATCGAAATGGTTTCAAATTCAGATTTGATATGTGTTGAAAAATCCATATTTTTAAGACCACTATATCTACCTATTTTTTTAAAGTGTAGCTTGACATTAGTTGAACTACTTTAAATTCTGAAATGACTTAGCCCACACAACATTATCAACATCATACATCAACAATACATTTCATATTTATGCGGAATGCAAAAATCAGTCTGACAAGCTTCACATTTGACCTTGCGGAAAAATCCACCACCACAAATCCAAGCAACTTTAAATATAAAAGCCCTGGAAATATAAAAATGGTCCACAGGTTTCAATTTTGATAAACAGATCAAAGATGACAACCATCAAAAAAGAGGGTCCTGTTGACAGACTCAGAATTAAAGAAGCCTAATATTGACACATGGACATCAAGTTAAGTAAGCAGGTGACTCACCACTGGACTTTCCATGATTCCTTTCAGGAAGATGAGGTCCAGGTCATTGGCTGTGGTGGAGCTGGTGCTGTCACTCAAGGTGTCTAGAAGACTCTGCATCGCTGAGGACAAGAAGACAAAAGGGTTCACAGGTTAGAAAGAAGGCGTTTCTCCATCCTTTCATAGAGGAACAGGCTACTCAAATGACAGTACATTAGAAATTACTCCATCTCTATAGACCATATGAGCTATGAAAAAGGTTTCATTTCTCAGCTGTTTTCATTGGTTTATTAAACAGTCTATGCCAGTGGCTGACTGACCCCATTAGTGTCTAAGGTTCAGCCTATAGCTTAAGAGTGTACACTCAAACGACATACACTTTAGGAGACAAGAAATTGTGACAACTGAAAAATGCATGAATAAAACATGATGTTGAGATAATCATCTTTATCATTTCTGAAGCACTCCACCATACACTGTTCAAATGACAGAAATGTTAATGGGAAATAAATGTATTGTTTTCAACTTTTGCCCACTGATCAAAGACAAAGTTTTTCCTCTTCAATGTGAAACAAGCAAATTATCTTTTAAAGGAAGCCTCATTAAAACCTTCTAACATCATGTTCCAGGGCAGATCAGAGAGACAGCAGATGATTTATAGTCTTCCATGAATCATTTTGCTAAAATAATGTTTTTGGATTGCTTGAATAGTCCTCATTATTTATCCATTGAAATCCTTGTTTGTACATACTTAAGACTGCTAGGAAAAATAAAAAATAAATATTTATTTTCTTACTTGTGAAGCACTCGAATAAACATGAGAAAAGGTCAGAGCAGTGGAGAAGCATCAAAACTGAATCTCCTCATACTCAGAGTTTCATGAAAGGAAGTTTCTAGACAGATTCATGAGTCCCTCGTGGCTCCTGTGTAATTCTCTTAAGTTCCCCCTGCAGCAATTTGCATCGATCACACAGAACACGTTCATGTTTCCCTTTTTGTGTTTTCAATTTTCCTTTGTTCAGTTTTCAGACATGTTGCATAGTCTTCTTCTAAATGATGTGTGACAGAGCATTTAGTGTTTTGTGGGATTTATAGATCATGAGGAATCCACAGGTGTACTCGTCATCATGAAATTTTGAATAAAAAAGTGGAGCCTAATTCAGTTCTGTAATTAAAAAGTAATTAAGTAATTAAATTATTTGTTGTATGGAATTTAATTTGATTTATTTTAATTATTAATTATTTTTATTTATTTATTTTTTTATTTATCTGAATGTCAAAGCCATCAAATTCAATTAAGATTTAGCTTAGTTTATTTTAAATATTTTAAATATTAGATTGAAATTCACACTTGAGTCTCCCTGCACACATTTTACATGTATATAGAACTATTTTTTTTTTAATTTTCAAGAACTTTGAAAAAAGGGTTACACTTTATTACAAGGTGTCCTTGTTACATTGTAATTATACATTTAAGTACTGAGTAATACTAATTAACTACATGTACTTTCTGAATGGTTAGGGTTAGGATTAGGGTTTGGCTTAGGGTTAATTGCATGTAATTATGCATAAATTATTTGCTATTATAATAGTAAGTACATGTAACGTGTAACAAGGACACCTTAAAATAAAGTGTTACAGAAAAAAAAAAGTATATCTTGAAAGCAATATTGCCTTGGGTAAAAGCATCTGCTAAATGCATAAATGTCAAAAAATAACATCAACTTCAATGAACTATTTCAAAGGTGTCTTTTAAGTTTTCATATTGTGTTTAAAGGAAAATCTAACTGACTGATAAGCTGAAAACTGTGTTTGACAATTAATATGTAAAATTTATAGTATAAATATGGATTTATAGAATTGTATTGTAATGTATTTTTATTAAAACTGTTATTTCCAATCCTGGTCCTGGGTACATTTCGGATATTTGGATATGTCTAACACACCTGATTCAACTCATCAGTAAAGTACTCACAGACTGAATTGGGAATGTCAAATAGGGGACACATACGCAACAGTACTGGAGGTGCTCCAGGATCAGAATATTAAAATGTATGCGTAGGAGTCTATTCATTCACATGAATACATTTCAGCATTGGAAAACATAAACATTGTCTTATTTCATTTCATGGAATTAAAGAGATCCATACATCTTTTATGAGTTTTTGTCATGAGATCTGAAAGGTGAAATAAAGTTCTCTCTGGACTCACAGCACGAAGCAGTGAATTAAAATCTGCATATGATCAAGGTCAACCTCTATCTCAAAACTGCTGCTAAGCAGTGACAGTGGATGTGAGCTAAACTGGTATTCACTACATTATAGGGACCAAATGTCCCCGTATAGTAACACCAGTAAATTTCGACCTTGTGGGGACATTTTGTTTAGGTCCCCATGAGGAAACAAGCTTATAAATGATACAGAATTATGTGTTTTAAAAATCTAAAAATGCTGAAAGTTTTCTATAAGGGGTAGGTTTAGGTGTAGGGTTAGGGGATAGAAAATACAGTTTGTACAGTATAAAATCCATTACGCCAATGGAATGTAACACTATAAAAATCAATTCAATTTTCAATTCAATTTTGCAAACTATGAAAAATTGTTTTTATAGTATCACACAGCATAAAAGAGACTTTCATACAATTTAAATAATCATAAGGGGATTATCATATTTAGGGTTCACTGTTATATCAGTTCCATTTAATATAAACTATTATTGCAATTAACATGCATTTAAATGTCTAAAAACTTCAAATCAGTTAATTCAGATTGCTCCTTAGTATATTGAAAAGTATATTGTTTCCATAATTTTCATTCTTTTAAAAGTAGCTAAAATGTAGCAAGTGATTAGCCTTTGTGATCTGGCTTCTAATGAGAGAGAGATGTGAGAAAAATCCAAAGCAGTTGGAGTTTTGCTGTAAACTTTTTTATCTACTGGTGCCACACACAGTGCTTTTAGATATTTTTGTTGTTGTTGCTGACATTAAAACTAAAAAAATCCCATTAAAATTTTGACCATGAGCTAAGAGGTGGCAAGCAGATTGCATGCTTCTGCGGGGAGTCCTACGCCAGCCGAGCAACTACCATTGAGATGAATGGAAACGCTAACGAATAGCTTTCTCCAGGTATTATAGACCTCCTTGCTATAATTAATACCACAAGATGCTTTGTAATATATATCTCTATGGAAACATGTCCTACTGGTCTGTCTCTGAGCAGTAGGGTCAAGCTCATTACTAACTCTGGGTCGACATCCTGCCGAGACTGAGTGACATTTAAGCTGAAAGGACACACCAAAGATACATACAGACATGTTTTTGAGTCTGACCCCTGAGACCTTTAAGCTATGATAGATTAGAATTCTAAAACATGTTTTATAGACTGTATATGTGACTAATTTTTGCAACATGCTCTGATGTTCAACACGCATCTGTCACTGTATGTCTGTCTCTGCTCACTGCTGGTCACATTCATGTCACAGATTTCTGTTGTAAGAGCTGCATTACTGTTTATTTTCCCTGCTCAGGACTACCGCTGAGTGTTTGGCTTCTGACTCATTTCCATTCCACCACTCCTTTAGAAAGAGAGAAAGCCTGTAGTATTTAGTTTTCACTTAAGTACAACAGTCATTTCCTGGAACTGTCTTAACCTCTTACACTCACACTAATTCAAGCTCTGCATGAGGCCTGGTTGACAAAACAAGTTTAGTTGCAATTTGGCATACTGTTACATCAAAACCTATTTCTTCATCTGTTAAACTGAATCATTCCATGACTTTCAATTGTCAAATTTTACCTTACCACAATTTTTGCTTTCATTTGTTTTTGATTCTAAGGATGTTTACCCTGCTGTCAACGCTCATTTTCTCACCTGGAGCTCAAACTCTGTGACTGATCGTTTCTCCTAATAATATTCAACCAGTAATGCTCAACTCATTTCCGAGTATAAACGCATGGCAAATTAGCTCTATTTCATACTGCATGAGTAACCAAACAAGGCTATCAAAACTGAGCTGGGCAATCAGTTAATTTAATATACGTATCAATATTCGTTCTTAAATATCTTAAAACGGTGATTTTTCAATCAGCTATTGCTGCCAATCTTTGCTTAAAGCAAGACGTTAAATACAGTAAAAATATAGTTAAATTTTAATAACAGTTTGGATTATTATTTTATTCATGATAAAATTGATTAATTTTAATACATTTTAATTTACAAAAATTTTAATAATAGTCAGGTTCGCAAAATAAACACAGGAAAGAATTGTATTGAATCATTCTCATTTATATGCACTAATATAATTCATACTATATAGGATTTTGGTCACACTTTATTTTAAGGTCCAATTCTTGCTACTAACAAACCATTAACTATGACTTTTGCCTCAATAAACTCCTAATTTGCTGCTTATTAATAGTTAGTAAGGTAGTTGTTAAGTTTAGGTATTGGGTGGGATTAGGGATGTAGAATATGGTCATGCAGAATATGTGCTTAATAAGTACTAATAAACAGCCAATATGTTAATAAAATGCATGCTAGTAAGCAACTAGTTAATATAGTGAGAATTGGTCCCTATATTAAAGTGTTACCAGTATTTCTTACCTATATATTTTTATGGTATCCACCTTCAAAAAGAAAAATGTTTGTATTTAAAATGAAACTGAATATCTTAAAATGTTCAGCATATCAACGAAGTGTATTAAAACTCAAGTCACTTAAACCTGCACCTCATTTCTCCAAGTGATCTATTAATTGCAATCTGTTCATTCCCTGGAGCCCAAATTGTTACTCACATTTGTTCTCATTTACTTGCATAAAGATGCCTCAACTCAATTTCTAATTACATTTTTCCAAACACCTCATGGGTTTTAATGGACCGTCTTTAAATCTTTTGGGCTTTAATCTTGATCATTTCTTAGCTTTACGGTTTTTGCCTTATCTTTTACTAATGATCATATCTTAGTTTGTGCATTTGGTATTGAACACACTCACTCATAACAGTGCCTACTTTCAAAACATTCTCACCAAATAAAAAACCCTGAAATTGCATTTACTTCTATCTATCTATCTATCTATCTATCCTGGGCCATGTTACTTGATAATGAGTTATCTTACATGCAGGGTTACAAATTATTTGTAATGTTTTTGTGCATTTCTCCAAAAATCATTCCAAAATCATTCCACAATTTGTTTGTACCAGACAGTGTCAGACAATGTAGAGACAGACAACACTGTAAAACAAGGGAAAACACTGGCTGTGCTTTTAAAAGATGGTGGAATGTAATGGAATGTTTGGGTTTTAATCGAGACGTGATGAGTGTAAGGGGGCGTTTGCAAAGTTTGTCTGAAAATATGCCTTATTTTTGTAATTCTGTTTTATAGTAGCACAGAAACTGCATACTTCACCTTACAATGCTTTTGGGAAACAAAGAAGATTTGTACATTGCTTCTATGATCTGCTTATGATGCTTTTGGGAAACTCTGCATCTATCAGTCCATACTCTCATATTCTCAAGAAATGAAGCATGTAATCAACATTCTTCTAAATTCTTTTTTCCCCTATAAACCTCTCAGTGACACCCAGATCTTTCTGATACAAAAGAATTTCAAGCATGCAGAAATGTCTGGAGAATAAATTATATTTAAAGGAATGCAAACATGAGTAGATCCAGTCATCTTAATTCTAATTGCACCATAAATACCCTAATGCAATTTTACATGGCAAAGGTGGCACAGAAGTGCCTCTGACGTGGCATTTGGGTGTCTTTACATAAGGTGACTTTACAGGTGCTGCTCTGTGCCTGCTCAAAATTCAGTGAAAAGGTGCAATTCTGCATAAAGCCAGACTAAAATAAGCTTGCTTTGACCCACATCAGCCTCTAGCATGAAAGTACACAATTGTAACTGTAGTGTAAATGCATTTATGCCACCTCTGAGCAGCATTAAACAGTCTATGTAAAGACAAATAAATGCAGTGTAAATCTGGCACTAGACTGTTTAATGCTGCTCTGAGGTGGCATAAATACATTTACGCACTGTAAATACAATTATATGCTTTGATGCTTTGTGCATCTGCAGGCTTGATTTAGTCTGGCTTTTATGCCAAAAATTTTGAGCAGGCACAAAGAAGCATTAACACATGCCTGTAAACATGCCTTAATTCACCTAATCACAGACCATTACAACTATCATTACTTGTTTTTATTTTTCCTTATTTATAAATCACTCCATAAAAGCATGGGCTAAATGAACAAATGTAATGCAAAGCCCCATTCACACTGACAGTGGTTTTATTCAGAGATAACCACTGAATAAAACTCACATTTCTGACATATTTTTTTCCACACAGCATTATATTATTACATTTCTGCATGTGTGAAATCACATATAACCACTAGAACAACTGAACAAATCACCTTCGCTCCGTCTGCGATCTCACTGTAGTAGTGAATTACAGTCCTTGAGTTCCTAGACACAATCTGTTATTACACCCATAATTCTCTATGCTTATTTCTCAACAGCTTGTATAAACAGAGGATACATCACACCTACAATATTAAAAGCTAGTATGTCATAAATGTGTCATTCTTTCTCATGTTTTGGATTGGAGATGTCAGCCCTGCTATTCATTCAATATACACAGCTGGCCTACAGGTGTATAAGCACATGATTGAATGTAATTATGCATTATTCAACAAGCAAACTGAATATTCATGAGGCTGATGCTGCTTAGAGTGTTCATGAAAGATATATTGTCGATATATTGTCAGCCTCTCAAGTGTCACGGGAAAAGAGCTTAATTCCACAGTAAGAAGTTGTGCAGATGGTCCTATAACACTGCTTTATGGTCAAGGAAACTGCATGTTTGTGAAAAGATGCAATGGAATGTATTTCACTTGATTGTATTTTGAACCTCGACATAAGGGAGCCAAGACAGAGAGGAAATCTGAAAATAAAGGAAGTTGTCAGACTCATTCTCTCCATGAAGCTGTAACAAACACAGGATGTGCTCTCATGCACAAAGCTAATTGGACACTGGTTTGTCACCTCTCTTTCAATGCACCCCTCCTCGTCTCTTCTCTCCACATGCACGCACACACACACACACACACACATTATGTGCTAGACGGATGTAAAAAATGTTGGTGACAATTTCTATTAAGCCTGTATATATAAGTGCATTCAAGGTCTTAGATTTTAACAGTTGCATGTTAAAACCACAATTATAATACATTATAATACTTACCAATATACCTTTCAATGTTTATAATCAATCATTTTTACATTTTTAAATATTCAATTTTGAATCAACACCAGATATAGTATTCCTTGACCATGTAATCAACTACAATGAGAATATGATGCATATCAATCAGTTCATCCATCATTACAGTTGCGTGTACTGTTCTAACTGCAAAACCACAGTAAAAACTGAAGTCCCTATGCCTCTAGTCAAATCACAGCATGCTTTTAAAGAGCTGAGCTGATCTTCTGCTTTCTGTGACTTACCTCCTGGTCCCTCTAGAGAGCTGATCGATCCAATCTCCTCCAGGGACATTCTGTTATAGATACTCCCAGCCATAGTTCAATCTCTCTGAAGCCTCTTTTCCTGCCTCTAATTCACATGCGTTCCTTCCCTCTTTTCTGTTCCTTCACTTTTTTCACCTCCTTGACGTCAGCATCGGTTTCCAGAAAGCCTCCCCACCTCTCATTCTTCCTCTCACATGTCCCTTCCTAGATCTTTCATTACTTTATTGTTCCTTCCCTGTCTTGTGACACCTCAGGCTTCCTTGTTCTTCCCAATTTTTTCTTCCCTCTTCATCCCTCTTGTTGTAAGTTTAAAGGCAGTTTGAGGCAGGATAAACGGCTGGGCTTTCTGCCTTCTAATATCCTTCTATCTGACTCTATCTAACAACACAGATTCCAGATACACAGGTTGCCAGAGAATTTCAGCCTCCTCCCTATCACTCCCTCCCTAAGACTGTGACAGACTCACAGAGAAAGCTCAACATAACTGTAAAACCAAATACAGAGACCTAATAAGAGGAGACAATGTAAGAGAGAGAGACAGAATAGAGCAAAAAAGGAGGAGGAAGAGAAAATGGCTCATGTGAACAAAGAATGAAGTGGAAATTCTCCTTAGGAAAAAAAGAATCACTTGAGAGCTCTCTATCAAATCTAATCTCCTTAAATGTGTCTCCTATGAAATTACATTGAAAGTGGAGACTTATTTAAGTCTCATGGATCTCTGTTGTTATATTGGTGAGAAAATGTTTTAGATGAGCTCTCAACAATGTCTCAAACTCCGCCAAGATACGTCTGCAATCAGAGATCAATATGAAATTTAAATTTGAACCATTTCTTGGGTACTTCCAAGATGATCTGAATGATCCCATGCACATTTATTTTGTTGTTAGCTACAGTAAAGGTGGTAATTTTGTACTAAATAAATAATATATTCTTTTATAAACAGTTAAAGTGGTGGAGTGTTTGCAGTGCTGTTGTGATGAGATGAGTGGCTGTTATCGCTGGTGACCTTTTAATATGAGTTCAGGCATGAAAAAATACTAACATTAGGCAAAATTCAACAACTGACAACACAAATAACTAAAACTAATTTTAGATTTAAAAAAACAGACAAAAATGTGTTAATGTATTAGATATCACAAACTAACAACTAACATATTTCCAGCATTTATTAATCTAGGTTAATTTATAAATATACTATGATTCATTTGAAATGTTTTCTAATAATACATTAAATAATGTAAACTTATGTAACGTAAATTGTTTAAATTCCATAAGTATGTTATATGCATTGGTCAATACTGACAAATCTACCTTATTACCCAACTTAAAGAGACAACCAAAACAGCTACAACAAAATAAACCAAGAGTGACTGCGTACTGTTTTCATGCCACAATGCATGCTGGGTATGTAAGCTCCAGTATGGTACTGTGGACATCACACTATTACAGTTAATCTGTAAATAAACATGGGATGTCTGTAATACAGACACAGATAAACACTGTGATTCTACAGTCAATTATTCTCTGTTTCTGTTCAATGTGAAGTCACTGTAAATTATTTGTTTATATTTAATTGTAATATATTGTAGAAATAAAACTGTAGAAATGATCAAGAACTATTATCCAACAAAATATTCTAAATTCACGCCGATTCATGCAAATGCTTTACAGTGTACTTTGTAAACCTATACGCTGTAAACAAACTCTGTAAATCTAAACCATGCAATAATGAATAAATGCAAAACAGGACTACAAAACTGGAGAGTCCCTATTGCGCACATTTCTAACAGCTGGTTAAAGGAGTTTGTATGTATGATCAGTTAGCTGTCATGATGTTGGAAGCTTGTGTTTACTTGTGGCTAACTGGACCTCATTATCCCAAGTGTCAACTGAGGTGAAATGAGGCTTGTATCCTTTAGACAGATCTAGATGTGTTCATATAGTGCTAAATGAGGACTCTGAATGACACCGACACTTCAGTAATGGCAAGAAAAACTGTTTCTTTAGGCGATCGGGTCAAGAAAATGCATAGGATGGAAGCCATGTCCTAAGGGTGATGATGTACCAAAGTCTTGAAGGTCACTGCTCACAAGCTAAGTGGAAAGTTGATTGGGCTCTTTCCAGTGCTTAGAAAGAAATCCTTACTAGTGCCATTCCCCAGTGACAGGGACTGACATGCCCTATAATAAAGACCCTGAACAGTCTTGTGTTAACTCACTTTAGAGCCTAGATCAGCTCAAGATATTCTGTCCAAGCACCGTTTTATTCAGTAACCGAGTAATGGAGCTGGCATTCTGGATCAGCATGTTTAGGTGCTTACAATCTGCTGAAATGGTATTGCTCCCTCAGCAGACCACAGTGCAGAAAGGCAAGCAGGATACTAGACTGGCAAAGCTACAGGTTTAAAACCTGAGCAGCCTCTTAAAGTACAGCCACATTTCTAGAACAGTTATTAGTCTAATCTGTCTACTTCAACGCCAGTGTCATACAAAGAGAGATTCATGACCTACCAACATGCCCTTATCCCTAGGTTGCTCAAGAGATCTGTAATTAGTAAGTCACTCTGCATAAAGAGCATCTACCTAATGGGCACTTGGGTCAATGCCATGCCAAGTTCTTAGAAATGTGCTCTTTGTATTCATCTTGGCTTCATAGGGTTTTAAAAAAGGTTTTATACCATTTTCAAGAAAAGTTTAAATAATGACTCATATGTTGTAGCCTAATCGTTACTTAATTAACATATTTTCTTTACAACTTGAATACCTGTGCATGTGTATCTAATCTCATCTATTATCTCTTATTTTCAAAAATGTTTTTACATATATTTTTCAAGATTAAAAAAAAGAGTATTTTTCTACAATTATTACATGAACAATTATGGTTTTTGTTAGTCACATGGCATTTATAATCTGAACCTCACCAGGTCTGATATTTTAAAGGTCTGAGATTATCTGATATTTTAAGAGACTAACTGACCTTGACACACAGTCATGAGGGTGTGCTATTTTATGTTTTTCTGCATGATGATGAAATTTAATCTTCAGTTTGTATAATTAGTGAAGAATTAAAAAAAAAAGAAATTATAATAAAAAACGAGGGCAAATTATTAGGTTTTCTTTTCAAGAATTTCATTCATTTAATGAGCCTTTTTTCATTGCATTATCAGGACAGTTATATCACACTGACATTTTTTACTTTATGCCCACAAAAGACATATTTCAATTCATTTTAATTCAGAAATGTCGAAAACCTCATCACAGAAGGGGTTTATTCTGCCATGGGAACTGCACCTCCCTACCTTAATTCACTCATACAAGTGTATGCTTCCTCTTGCCAACTACAGTTACTGAATGAGCCGTGTCTTGTTCTTCCTTCACAACGGGGTATGAAGTCCCTTTCCAAAACCTTCACCCTCTCTGCTTCCCTCTGGACAAATGAGCTCCCAACCTCCACCCGAACTGCTGAAACCAACAGACACACTTTTTCCACCAGCACTTAACCACCCCACACTTAAACAAACTCTCCTCTGCTCTAGCTTGTTTCTTAATCTAGTTTAGAGGCCAGTTTAGCCTGTATGCACTTCCAATGACAGGATTATGTTAATATTGGCAAATATCAGGTCTAAAGTCCTTGTTTCTCTTATTTTACAGTCTACAAAACCTCCTGAGTATACATCAGAGGACAGATTGTACATAGCCAAAACAAAAGTCCTGAGGTAGGTAGTATGGCTGCAGCCCCAGAGGGAGTAACCCAACATTTGGGTCACTAACCTGTGAATAAGAGTAACATGTTCCAGATTGCACCATTTATTATTCACACAAATGGGAAGTTCACCTAATTTTTCTTGGTCTCTTGGTCTCTTTTATGTCTGTGTGCACAATCCATTCAGCGCAATCACAGAGCTGAAAGTATCGGCTCTGAGCCAAGATTCTGTTCAGTGTAAGAGATTACAATGTGTGTATTCTCATGACTGCCCATTAGTTAAGTCACCTAATGCATTAACTAAAATTTAAAAAATGTAAAAAAAATAAATAAATAAAAAAAAAAATTAAACCTCATTGTAAAGTTTTGCTAATTAGACTAAAATAACTTAAACTAAAAAAAAAAAAAATTCTCCATTCTAAAGTGCTTTGAGGTAATTAAATGATAAAAAAATTAAAAATATTAAAAGTGACGTGATATCTGCACCTTTAGAGGCACAAACAGAGCTGCAAAAATTATATTTCAAACACTTTCCCATCTTTCATTGTTTAAAAAAAACAGTCCCGTCTCAAACTAAACAAAAATTGCACACTTGTCTTAATTATTATGAGAAATTAAAAAATCTAAATCATTTGCACCTAAATACTTTTTACTGTAATATACTACATAGTCTTTATTCTTTAATATTTGTACATGCTATAAATTCCAAATTCTTATTTTATTTTACTTGTTTTTCATCATCCCTTCTCAGCACCGACTCCCCTGTTCTCAGAATAGTTTCTGTACAGGAGGATTTGTTCATCTCTCTGTTTTTGTCTTTGTTTCAACAAAAGAACATCATAAAAGAACAATGCATTGATTTCATTCTGTGTAGCTGTCCAGAGAAATACAATGATATTGACTCAAGTGTCTCTCCAGTGAAAGCTGAGGTCTGAAGCTTGGCAGATGTGTGGATACTCAGTGAAGCACAAACATTTAATCCCAGTTTATTGTGGGGTTTCAGCCAACAATGGCTGACCGGCTTGTTATGGTTGTCACTGACTTTCCCTCCTCATTATATCACAAAACTCTTTTGTGGATTAAAAGGTTTTGGATTGGTAACAATCTTAAGTAAATCATTAAGATAATGCTGAGATAAGATAATATCTTACCTGAGTCAGAGCTGGAAGATGCTACTGGCATTTTCGTTTTCGTTTTCGTTTTCTGAGCGCCTGTCCACGTACCAAATTTGTCAGAGGCCAACTAGCGAAAGAGAGAGAGAGAGAGAGAGAGTTTCTGTGTGAAAATCACATGGTCAGCCCAAGTATTTACCCCAAATCCACCCTCTCTGCAGAGAGCGTCAGTTCTGGACAGATTACTTACAAATTGTAGTTTGTTACTGAATACAAATTACATGACGAAAACTGTAGTTAGTAACATAATTGTCACAGCCGGTGAATGAAACAAGGAGGTAGGATCTAAGTGCAGATTTTTTTTTTTTTAAATAAGCAAAACAAAGAAAATACTCCAATGAGACAATGCAAAAATTGCAAGATAAAAAGGTGTGGCAGTAATGAAAAACAGGAACACAGGAAACAAAAACATAACATAGGAAAACAAGTTGGAATAGAAACGGAATACAATTATTACAGTAATCTACACATTTTAGGTAATGTATTCTGATTACTTTTAAATTACTTTTTTATGTAACCTGTTTATCACATAGATTTAAACAGGATTATTTTGCACCATGTTGATATAAAAACAAAAATTAAAAAAATATATTCTTTATTATCAACAACACGAAGTGCACTAAATGCCAAGGTTTCTCAAACTGGGGTTTGTAAAATAACTGCATGGAGTGTGTGAGTTGATGAAAAGCTAATTAATTCAATCATAAAAACGTAAATTGAAAGAAAACAAAACATTTTTAACATAAAAATAATACTTGAACACTAAAAACAGGGGGTTTTTTACCTGCATGTCAGTGTGACTATTAACCAACATTAGAAAAACATGAATATGCAAATTATTAAATTATTGAAAGGTCTGGGGGACTTCAAGTAAATATTTTAGCCAAAATAATGTGAATAATATGTAATTATTTAATCCATAATAATCCATTTTATAATCTAATTATAAATACGTTTTGACAAAATAATTTTTCATTCTACATAACTATTAAACTATTAACTATTAAATCATAATTTGAAGCAGAAACCATCCAATTTCAGGTAAGCAAGCAAACATTTATTCTAGAATTTCACATAAACATGTAGTCTCTTCTTCTCTCCTGAGAAAGTTGTGCATTACACTATCCTAGAGGGAAAATAAATGTGACGCTATGGACAAATTTGGCAACTCTTTCACACTATTTTAGCTGCACACCTGGACACACACACAGTTAAATGGCACTTTATACTGGGGAGTTTAAAGGCGCTATCTTGCGGCGTGACACATCTACACACACAGTGTGTTAAATATAGCTCTCACTGAAGCTGTTAAACTCTGACTGTGCACCTCAGCAAGACTTTGCATAACCCAGCTGAATGTGCATGAGAGAGAGAGAGAGAGATTGTGTAAGTGTGTGTGTTATGCTCCAATGCTCTTTACCAGTCTCCTTAGCTTTTTGTCAAAGCCAAACCCTAAGCACAGAAACACGACAGCATTTGAGCATGGAGAACTACTAACATGGTAATACAGAGTTTCTGGAGACCATGAGCAGGGAGTAATATTAATGATAACATCAAAACATAAATCAAAAAGTTGGTGTGCAGGACAAACAAGATGATTTTAACAGCAAAAACACAAAGTCACAGTGTTGTTCTCGTGAATGACCTGAATCAAGTCGTTATTTTTGTTTTTGCACACAAAAAGTATTCTCATAGCTTTATAACATTACGGTTGAACCACTGATGTCACATGGACTATTTTAAGGATGCCCTTACTAACCTTTCTGGGCCTTGAATGTGGTAGTTGTGTTGCTATCTATGCAGGTTCAGAGAGCTCTCGGATTTCATCAAAAATATCTTAATTTGTGTTCTGAAGATGAGCGAAGGTCTTACGGGTTTGGAACGACATGGGGGTGAGTAATTAATGACAGAATTTTCATTTTTGGGTGAACTATGCCTTTAAGACTGAGTGATATACTTCTGTGTAATCTCTGTTTCCGTCTCTCTCTCTAACATGTCTGTTGTGACATTGGCTTCCCTCAGTGGCAGATAACCCAGCAATCAGCTCCTCCTGCCAGCACAGGAGCCTTAACACAGCTGTGTGTTACTGACAAGTGAGAGATAAGACACTGGAGTGATAGACAAAATTACATCTCTTAACACAAGAAAAGGACGAGAAAAGCATCTCTTTCTTTAAGCAATGAAAGGAGCCAAAATACAGGGTACATCCTGAAGCAATTCTGAACTCAATAAAGACATGCTCTATTCATTCTTAACAAAGCTCAGTTATCTCTACAAAAATGGTGAAGTCTGTGCCATTAGTGTCACCAAATGAGATTCCTGGTCTTATTGTTCTAGATTCATTAGTGTAAATAACTTGCTTTGGAACAGCTCAACACAATCTTATGGCAATTCATCACTTTATTACCTTTTGCCAACTGGTGCCAATTTCGTATGAATTCCTACAATCTCATTTTCATACAAACTGCTTGAGCTCCACTGATGCTAAGGTTTACAAATAGGTTGTGGTGAAACCTTTTTCCAAAAGTCATACATTTCTGTACAAATCACATTGTACATATTGCGTAAGAAATTGCCACCTCATAAAATATCTTTTCTTAAGATCAGACTGGCTAACTAAAACCATAAAAAGCATTTTTGTTACTTGAAATAAAATTAACATTAACTGGAAAAAAATTAAAAGAAACTTAAATTTCTTTTATTTCAGCTAGCTGTCAAGGCAACATTTCTCATATTCATTTAGTTTAACTTGATGTATCAAAATAACTAAAACTGGGAACTTTTTCGCAAAACGCAAAATACACACCGCTATGTACGGTACATGATATATTCGATGTGAAATGTCCACAGGGTGGCACTAAAAGAGTGTTCGGTTTTTTTCCCCGAAACAGATGAACATACATATGGTGGCGCTGTAAGTCTGATGCTCCGTGACGTTTTAAAATAACATACCATCTGCATTAAACCTAAACCTACCCGATAGTACAAAAGCGAATGTGATGTAAAAACCCAATCGCAAGCATGCCGATTTAGCTTGTTTTTCAGTCTCTCATCTTTCAGCTCTTTCATCGTGAGTCATGTTTTTGGCGGGATTTGTACTCAAGGATTCTACATGCTAAGTCAAACATGTGCCAGCTGAGCTACCAAGCAAGCTTGTTATGTTCGGAAAGCGAAGCATATGGAGCTGTAATCATAACTGTGTACGTAAACGATTACAAGTGCTCACTGTTTTAACACCTCTAGTGTTCATTTCTGTTGGAAACTGCAGTGATATGTACTTATTGGTACGTATTTCACGGTCCCAGAGTTCCCAGAGGTACGTTTTCGTCATGAGACCAGGTAGAAAATAAAGATGAATTAAAACTATGTATACACACTTAATTTTAAACTAATAAAAATGGCAAAAACTTAAAAATTACTATTAACTTGGTAATAAGACTAAAATTTTAAAGGAAAAAAATCGAATATAAAAATAAAAATAATTAAAAATTAAATAGTATCTCAATTATACTAAAATAACACTCTGATTTCTTAATGTTTAAGCTTAATGTTAAACAATAGTCAGATTGTCCTATATTCCTTTAATTCTATATTATACGATGAAAACAAGGCATGTACATTACTGTAGACTTGTCAGTGACAGCTATTGACTGACAGCTCCAATCTCTGAAGACATGTCAGCAAATAAAAACGTTCCAAATGATTTACAGGCTAAGTGCCTGCTAGTTTTCTGATTGGCTCACATGCCGGCCTGCAGCCAGATTCATTCTTGCTGTTTACAGTCACAAGGACAGGTGTGATTTCTTACGATAATTATTTCAGTGATATCTGACAGGTAGTCAGGACATTTTCTGTGCCATTCCTTACAACAGCACAAAC
The DNA here is from genome assembly GCA_021397915.2 of Tor tambroides. Classification (NCBI taxonomy): domain Eukaryota; kingdom Metazoa; phylum Chordata; class Actinopteri; order Cypriniformes; family Cyprinidae; genus Tor; species Tor tambroides. The sequence goes on along the minus strand of JAFVLL020020654.1, from coordinate 20,526 downwards.
ATAAAGCAGATTTGCTTTATCATACCATAATCATATAAGAATAAAAACTGTGGTAAGGATCTATACTTCCATTGTGTTATTCATACTATTTTACTAATGCTTCTTAAAACAGAGCAAAACTGAAGTTCTAAGGTCACGCCTGAAATCTTCAACCTTTAAATGAACTGACTAATCTCTTGAATACCAGCCCTCCAAGGTCCCAAAGAGGTTACCCAAACCGACCCCGTCCGCCACTGTTCAGAAAAAAACAGGTCACCTACAAATGACTTACTTAAATTAGTGACTGCGCATTATGTTTAACATGGACAAAATTTCACACCATTAACAATCAATTTTAGCTCTGTTTAAGTACATAACTCTGAGAAACCAACTTTCAAAAAAGGCACAAACCCACGGGTACTGGTGAATCGGGGCTAAAAATAGCCCCTTCCAGCTCCCTCAGGTTGGGCTTCTCATTACTTTACATGGGAGAATGGTTGTAACCAAGACAACCACAAGCGCCTCTCACATATGCGGCTTCTATTTTTTTTTTTTTTTTTTCCTTTGTGACGGTTCACCACAGCAACAACAGGAACTGCATTAAACAGTAATTACAATCTACACCAAGTAGTGGTTTTTGAGACAAAATATGTGGGGTACAGTTTCTAATTAAAAAAAAAAAAAGTTATTACATTCATTATTTAACACAACCTGAAATGCCGTTTAAAAAATGTTTACTACTAAATAAAATATCAAGGTCATAGATTTTCATTAAAATGTTTTATGAAGAAAATCTATTCTTTCACTAGAACAGTGTTTCCCAATCGGGGGTTTGCGAGCTGATGAAAAGCTAATACATAATTAAATTAAATCATGTAACATCAAAATAAAAAATGGGTCAGCACCACTATATGAAATACAACTGAAATTGCGAAATGTTTAATCAAATTGCAAGCAAATTCAAGGCTGCAATTTAATTAATGAAATATATTGTCAGTTGCCCAGTAAAGAGTGACACTGTGTTCATTTACACATGCACAGCTTATAATTTCGTGTTTTCAGGGGGCGTTTACACAAAACAGTTAGTAAAAAACAGAAAACATTTTACGCGTTTGGCCATTTATTTACATGACAACAGTGTTTTGGGGGCCTGAAAAGGCACACTTTTGAAAACTATATCATTATCAGCTCCATGTAAACTACAAAAGCGCAAATTTGTGAAAATGGTGGCGTCATGCGGATGCATATTACGTGTTCAGTCTGTAGGTATTTGTGCATATGTGTGCAGGCACGCAGTGTTTGTTTACAATGCCAACGCTACGATACATTAAAGATACATATGAAGCAGCTGCCGAGGCGAAGCAATACAACCAATTCAACCCTATTACAATGCAGTGCGATCCGATTTTGATTTGATTCAACACAATGCGATTCAACGCAATACGATGCAATGGAAAAAACTTGATGCTATGCAATTCAATATGGTAAAGATAGTTTGCTTTTATTTCTTTGGTTCAGACAGACAGCAAATTATAAATGAACTTAAGTGCCTTCTGACTTCTAATGACTCGGTCTCCGTAGTGTTGTGATGCATCATATTCACGTAGCAGCAGTGGTGATGAGAGAACGCGCTTGAGAACAGTTTAGAGAGGAGAAATCAATGTACATATAAAATATTGGTCACAAATTATTGGTCACTTTCTAACTAAGTATATATAACTATATAAGTATAGTGCATCTACTAATAATTGCATATAAATAAATCATTTTTTATCAATGCAAAGATGTTAGAAACGATGCATAGATACAAATGACAACTTGAATCCGATGCAAACTTTTTTAAATGGATGCATCGCATCGTTAACTTTTATGCTGATGCACTGATGCGAATCAGTGAATCTTACCATCCCTGCGTGCATGCATAATACAGCAATTTTAGTCATTTTAGTGGATCTGCGTGAACAGGGATTGTTTTGACAGTGCTGTTCTCTGTAAGCAAAACATTTCAAAAAACAGAGTGGCTCAGTAAATGCTGCTTCTCACAAACTCCATCTCTGCAAGTGTTGCAAGTTAAACGTGCATTTAAGAACGCAATGTGTGCTAGGTTCACTTGACTTCAGACATACATTCATTTTTTGGACAGAAGTTTACAGAATTTCGCCAATATCCTGCTGAAATAAAAGCTTGAGGGTTTGAGCGTTTCAAAGTGAAGAATTTAAGACTTAAGTATTTGAATTGTAACTTGTGGTGTTATAACTGAACCTAAGTGTGAACACACATAAAAGTGTCTTCATTTTCATTATCACTGGAGTATACATTCTTTGTGTTTGAATGTCTCAGCAACAGCAATACGAGACATTGAAGTAATATATTACAGATGCGAATCTGCTGGCTATTTTAAATGCAACTTTATGTGGTTTTATATTTATCAGGATTTGAGGGTATATTTCTAAAAATCATGTTTCCATACAAATCCCATTCAGACAAGCACAGTTTTCCTGTTTTTCCTTGTTTTTTAGAAAAATAATTTACAGCGTTCTTTGATATTTGAACACTCAAAATAAATAATTCCAGCAACTTCCTTAACAACCAATGTACTGCTGGAAAACTACATCATTTGTAGACATTTGAGCAGCCAAATACACACTGACAGCACATGATTTGCTACTTTCTGCTGTTAGCCAAAGGCAGGGCTGTATTTATAATTTCTGAAGAACCTCTCAGCATGATTCTTTGTCCAATAATTTATTGTAAATTTTCACGATTGGCACGCAAGTGCTTATGAATTACTCAGCTACAGCTGTGTTAAAGATACACACACAGTTACACACATAAGCTCAATTAGCTTAACCAAAAGCAGTCAGGACAGCAGATGACAGGGGGAGGTCAGCACTAACAGCACTGTAGCATTAGCTCTCCAGCTGCGCAGCTGCAGTGACGGTTGCCTGGCAACACACAAAATCCCAAGAGCCTCTACTGTAGGGTATTTGAATGGAGCAAAAGAACTATAAAATTGGAGAGTAAATCTTGTTAATAGTGCTGCTCTGTGTTTAGGCATGTAATTTAGAAATACAATTGACGTTCTTTATTACGTGATTTTGATGTACATTATTCACGTAAGCAGTTTCAGGACAAACTGTGGTCAGAAGGGTGTCATGGTCTGTCTACACAGAGATAATTAAATAAGCAAATTTTCTTCTTGGGCAGCTGTTGTGCCACCTGGTGTACAATAATGTGCCAGATGAGTGACAGAAAAAAACCCCTCTTTACGTTGCATGTTGATGTCTCACAGTATAGCAGCATTCCTCAAATCTTTCCCTGGAGGGCCAATCTGCTGCAGAGTTTAGCTCCAACCCTGATCAAACTCGCCTACCTGTGATTTTCTAATGATCTTGAAGACTCTGATTAGCATGCTCAGGTGTGTTTGATTAGGGTTAGAGCTAAACTCTGCAGGAGTGGGCCAGATTTGAGGATGCCTGCAGTATAGTATTGTTCTATTAAACTGTAAATTACCTTACAGCCAAAACAAAATCAATTGAATCTAAAATATGACACATCTTAGACCTTCTGAGGTCAAATACCACGTCTTACAATGTCACTTCTTTTTATTGAGAGCACTGATACATTGCCGGTTTTCATGGAAACAGTCCCTGGAGCTGCACACGTGGGTAAAGCTGTCACACACAGAGTGGAACAGAAGCAGAGAGGTCATGTCATGTTTATGAATGAGACACAGAAATGAACGTGGGAGTTGAAGAGGTGTTGACTTTCCCACACAAAAGCCAGCAAACACGTTAAAAGAAAAGATAACTGATTAAAATGCCCCATAATAGGACATCTAGGAGATGAGCTACAACTAGCAATCAAATAAAAGATATAACAAAATAATAGGAATAAATTAAATAATAATAGAAATACAAATCTGTGTTATTTTAGTATCACTGAAATATTAATATAGTTTTTATTAATATTTTGAAGTTTAGTTAGTACCATTATAGTATCAAGTTAAACCAAATAAAAATGAAAATGAATGTTGCCTTGGTTTACGTTTAAGGGTTTTTAAATATATTTAAATATATTATATATATTTAAATATACTTTAAAATATAATTCCTATTCTTGTGATGCAAAGCTGAATTTTAATTTTAATTGTAATATTTTTTATGGTTTTAGATAACTATAATAACCCTGATATAAATACATAAAATTCAATTAAAATTAACAAATACTAACACACAAATGTAACTGTCTCAGCTGTAAGAGAAAAGATAACATAAAATGTAAAAAAAAAAAAAAAAAACACACACATTACAAAAATTTGCTTGAAATTAATAATAATGTCCATTAATAAACTTTGAACTAAGCATCATGCAGTAAAGCTGTTGTTTTTGCAATTTACAACAGCTATCATCCTTTTCTAACCACTTATGAAGTGAAAACAACTAAAATATGATAAAAGCTCATAAAACCAATGTGATAAAATATATCTGACAAAGTCTTCATAGGTGACGTCATTGTGAATTATCAGAACTGTTAATTAGCTAAGTGCAAAAATAAATATTAATCTACTCAGCATAGCATGCTTTTCCTTTTAAAATAGCCTAAACACATTTAGTTAAGCTGGACAGTACAGTGACGGAATCAGACAGTAAAACACATATTTTAATGGTACTGAATAATTTCCATTTTCCTGTAGCCTTCTTCAAAAAATCTAATATTATCACGGTACCAGAAAAGCCTATGTAACACCATGGTATTTTTGTCCGAGCATCTTAGATAAACACTGATATTAGTAAAAATATAATTCAAACTACTTGTAGTATAGCCTAACGTACTTGTCTGTCGCGTCGCGTCGCTCGCAGAACTGGGTCTAATGAGCGGTTTCGCGATCTGTCATACGTCTTTGACTCACCTGTGATGTCTGACAGGGTGAAATAAACCAACAGTGCACCTCTTTCACGGTTTGCATACGGTGGTCATGATGATGGTCGCTGAATTAACGCGTATAATCCATCTGCTCTCGAACCATTAATAAATTCACGTCTTATTAACCGCAAACACACCTGATAACACAGCAACCAGTGAGCCTAATAGACAGCAATATTGTCAGAACAGAACACTTGAAACTAGATCATCTACACAGTCAGTATCTCATCACCTGATAACTAAACGAAGGTGTAAACAATCTGTGTAACCGCTTTACATCACGTCTCTAACCAGCGGCGATGCGCTTTTGTTGTATTGAGAAGCTGTGAGTCTTAAAGGGGCAGTAACCTCCACGCCTCTCTGCGGACCCCACCACATCACCTATTCTACCCAGTCTCAAATCACTCAGACCTTTACAGCTTTAAAAGCAATTCACCATGTACCGCAGTCTCTCTGTCTTTACATACTATTAATACTATTATTAGTAGTACTTGTGGCGGTAGACTACTTGAAATAAAAAGTGCTATTACCCTGCTGCATGTCCAAATAAATGTTAATAGCATGGAATATTTTTAGTCGTGGATTATTTTTATTGATAGTATTTTGATTATATTGATAGCATTTTTTTTGTTGACATTTTATACTTTGTATTTGCGCACATTATAGGCTATAGAATGGTATTTACATTGTATTTTTAAAGAATGTCCATAAAATGGGTTGTTGTTTTTTTGCAGTGCATATATTATTTTCATTTATACCAATAAAAACAAAAGTTCCAAACTGTGATTTATGAAATAAATGATGATGGCCATTTAAAATGTACAAATATTGTTGATTTCCTCCATCTAGTGGTATATAGATGTACTTGTTCAGACACTTTCTTAATTTAAGAAAAGCTAGCCTATTAAAAAAAATGTATAAATGAAGAGAGCAATCAAGGTTTCAACATTCAGTTATTTTTTATTATTATTAATTTTGTCACTGAATAATAAATTATTTACAATTGTCTTTCACAAAGCATAAATCAAATCATAACAGAGAAGAAGAGAAAGAGAAAGAGAAAGAGAAAGAGAGAGAGAAAGAGGCTGATAGAGGTGTTTTTGGAGCCTCATTTTGATGAGGGTTTGGCTCATGCTGGTTTCCGCTGTTCAGTAAACTCATTTATTATCATAGAGATGGACGGATGAAGAAAGCCGCTGCACCAGCCACAGAGAAGGAGAGAGGAGTCACATCACCATAACAAGTCTTCCACACTGTGCAGAAACAAGGACAATCATTTTAATATCTCCACCAGGGCTTTGTCTGAATATCTCTGGACTGACTGCGACTGACTGAGCAGATGAAGTTGTCTCTCTGTGATTAAATATAACATGAAGTGATATAAAACTAACAAAGATATTCCAGCATGTTGCTCACCGAGGCCTGACGTCCTGTTCATCTTCGCCGAACAGCAGTTCAGCCACAGCGGCCTCAGGGGTGGATCGCTTCCCATATCTGAAAAATAAGATGTATGAGAATGAACTGTACATGATTCAAGTTACATGCTTAGTGTTTGTTCATTTCATTACTCTGAGAATGAGCAATCGTATTAGTGATGCTTGCTTGAACAAACAGCACCAATAAGAATAACAATCCAACTTCCTGATTTAACTGAAAGAGACTGATGATCTAGATAATTGTAGATCAATTCACAAATATATGGAAATCAACAAGAAACAGAACCAAAATAACACATGATCGTCATTTAATTGTGGCCTTTTAAGGCTAAACTCGTTGCTGAAAATATCAGGGTACATGCATCTTCAGAGATGTAACCAGACATGTTAATCCCACTTAATAACAATCTATCTTAACTCACAGAACAATAATGAAGGGTTACGTACAGGTTGAAGGATATCTGGCAACTCAGCCAACCCCTCTCGCGCACATGTGATTGTTCATAGCAACGCACAATTTTGTAAACCATTAACACAAAAAAGTGGTTTTGTTTAAAATATAAAATAGATTGAGTTCATTCGCCTGGGAACCCTTTTGCCTTGCTCATTGGGACTGAATGCAAATCAATTAGTGCTTTCACAACATAGCATTCCTCAAAGCAGCTTTACAAATAAGAGCCTTATAAACAATTTAAATATATATTAAATTAATTTTATTTCGGTTGTATTTTTAGTTTTTTTAGTATTTAAGTATTTTACCTCAACTGAAAGAAAATTAGGAATGTTTCCTTGGCAAGTAGCTGAAATAAAATATGTTTATATATATATATATATATATATATATATATATATATCTTCTTCTTTTTACTATGGTATTAACATTTAATAGTTTGTAAGACATATTTAAACAAATCTAATATAGGCAAAAGTAATAACCCAGTGACTGGAAAATGGGATATAAAAAACTGTAACACAGTGGTTCAGTAAATGACGTCAATATGAGAGAGATGTGCAAGAAATGGTGCCAGTAATATAGGCATCAGACTCGCCATTATCATCTGAAAATCTTTGTTGGGCCATTAGCTGTTTTCTGCTGATTTTCCACATAATCATGTTTCAGAAATCATCTGAATGGGCTTCAATCATAAAACACGTGCAGAACAAATCTGTTTATAAATTGTTTGTAAAATCATTCTTACTTACGTCAAATCAGTCCAGTGTGATCATTTATGCAAGATCCTTTTACAAACAATTTACTCAGAAATTTGTTCTACTGACTTAATAAGTTTTAATAAATTACAATAATTAGACATGAACAAACATTATTAATCTATATACTATTTTTCAATGTTTAATGTTTATTTATAATAGATTAACTGACGTTCATTTATAATATTACTTCAAATGTGCATATTCAGAATGTCATTAATCTACATTAACAAATGCTGTAAAAGTTTTGTTCATTAATAATTCATGATGACTAATGTATTAAATAATATTTTGCCAAATATATGAAAGAAAAATTTAATTTCCATTTAGTTAATGTACATTCTGAAGTACTGCATATATAATGTGCGAACAATAACATCACCCATCATATTTGCTGAATGAAATCCACTTGTTTATTAGTAATTTTGGGCTGCTGATTTGAAAAATAAAGCCTGCATGATGTGCATTTCATAGCATTTGTGCTTTCAACATGATTCCTATCTTTCTCTGAGCCAGATTAGGACCATTTGTTCACCTTTATAAATTTTCACATTTATAAATGATTCTGAAGACATTATTTTATGCCTAATTCTGATTTCAAGGTTAAAATGATTGCCACTGATAAAAAAAAAAATGCAAACATGACTATGAAATTGAAAATGAAAATTACAGATTTTGTGTGGGAAAATAAGCTTTATTTTTTATTTACTTGGGTTTATGTATAGTTCTTTGACATTAAATATATTTTAACATATTTTACCCTTCCTTAACAGACTGTAAGTACAATTGCAATACTTACTTTTGACATTAAAACTGAAACCTTTGACATTTGACTGTTTTTGTTATTGTAATAACTGCATTACAGCTGATAAATATATATAATTTGAAGAATATACTACATTATGGAAACTGTTTATTGAAATGTTTGAATTTAGCATAAGCAAATTATGCTAAAAGTAACATTAGGATTTTTTGCAAATCTGCTTAATTTTTTCATGATGCAGGGCTGTGTTATTAACAAAATTGATTAAGTTATCAGCACAACTATTAGCCTTTAATACTGATTTATCTGCCACAGTCTGCTTTGACACATGGAATTACACATAGGTAAAGGACAGGTAATTCTAGCCTCACCTCTGTCGTGTTATGAGGTTGATGTAGTGTCTTAGAGCCGTGTGGTACTTGGCCATATCCTCTGGACCCACATCTCCCGCTGGAGGTTCCGGTTTGGGTGGGTAAGCTTCAGCCATGCTGCTGAGACACACTATGACACACAGCACAAGAGCCAGCGGCACGGTCCAGGATCTCAGTGTACTCGCCATCTGACACAAACAGAAATCCTTTGTGATTCATACAAGTAGGATGCACTTTTGATTCAGATGGACACTGAAGAGCAAGTGCCAAAGTCTACAGAACTTGAGTGCATTTCAGATTTACCATTAAACATTTGCTGTAGATTTTCTACTTTTGATAGCCTCAATAGATGTTAAACTCCATGCTAAACAGTTTTGTTAAGTGCACTCCATGCATTTTGTAATGGAGCTATCCGTGGTCCTGATTCCGATACCGTTTTGTTGACGTTATCATCAACTAAAGGCTACTTGCTTCAAAGAGTGAAAGAAGCAGAATGCTACTTACTCTGCAGTAGATGTTCGGGCCCAGAAGGATTGTGTAGAGCTGATGTTGGTTGTTGGCGTTGATCTGCTCCTCTCTCAGCAGACCATGATGCTTTTATAGCTCTTGAGACCCCAGAGGGAGGTCCAAACCCCACCCAGCACTTACACACAACCAGAGTGTTAATGATAAACTAATGAGTCATTGGCACAAGCCATCCAACCCTATGATCACAATATCTGTGGTACTCTGAACATTAACAAGACTGTTGTATAATGTAGATTAAAACTGAATGAACTGAGAGTGGGTAATTCACAAACTGGTCCAGCCAATAGTTTTAGTTTTATTTAATCTCTTACTTAAATCTCAACAGTTGATGATGAGCAATTAAAACGGTTAAAATAAAATTGAGTACTGTGAATTTTTATAGTATAGTCAATTTAACACTGATACATTCAGCAATAAGGTAATTATTGTGAATATCATCGTAATGGTCTCCGCTTAAGCACAACACGCATGAGTATATTCACAATACAGCACAGCTTTAAGTGCCTTATTGTTTTTATAACATGCTTGGAGCGTAATAAAAATACTAATAACACAAAATTTCATTCAAACATATTTTTAGGCAAATTTACTGCCACGGATGTATTGTTGTGTCGATGAATGATCAACACCCAGAAGTTCGAAAAGTTAGTACAATATAGCGTCCACTGAAACATTTTTGAAAGTAAGGAATGTGTACTGCAAATAAGATTTATAAATCGCGTTGTCTGGTACATGAATAAAATAGTAAAAGTAAAACGCCTGTGTAAATACACTAGAGGGCGCATTTGAGCGGACACATCTCGTGCTGAATGCGTGCAACACATAGCGAACGTGACTCACCTCTGCTTGACCTCGACTAATCCAGATCGAGTTCAACAAAGAAAAATTTCAATCTTAGTACACTATTGTCTTAGTGTCACGAACCAAGACATTAAACGAGTAGTACAAAGGAGTTGATAAACCGGTTTGTTTGGATAAATATCCGATCTTTCGTGTGTAAACGTGTCCTCTCACACTATATGACACAACTGTGATGATGGGGCTTTTAATGAAAAGAATTTCTCTCAAATCTATAAATGATAGACATTCATTTAGAAGAAAGAATCAGGAGGTAAATGAGAGCTGGAAATGTTAATTATATGTCATTGATTACTAAAGAAGGCAGGGAGTAGTTAATCAATATCTAGATCAGTTAAGTTGCCAGTGGAATTAATCTTCAAGTGTTTTAATGAGACCACCCTAATTATCAGATCCCTCAAATTACAAATATTGACAAACAATTCAATTCTGTTCTAGCGTAATTGTTGGGAATTTGGGAAATTTAATAATATGCCAATAGTATGGAGAAACAGACAAATCAACACAATCTCATGGTAGTTCGTAACTTTTACTTTTTGGTGAATTGGTGGCTAAATTATATGAATTTGTATGATCTCATCAGTTGGTTTTCGTTTGATCTGCTTTCACCCTAGTGTTGGTTATGTTTAGGGGTAGGTTAGGGGTGAAGGATATATGAAATCCCATCTTGAGATCTGTCTCTGGACAAATCCCAAACACTTTCTTGGTAGCCTAATTCATTTTAAATCACCACCTTCTTGTTAGTTTCATTTTCTGCAGTGATTACGTATTTTCTTTAGGTCAACCCGAAAATTAGTATCATCACTCTGGTTTCCTCTTCAAAAACCCACTATGATTTTTTCATTGCCTTTTTGCAGTAAATAATCTCTGCGACCAGCAAAAGTTTGAAATTCTTACATGTTTGGTTCATCATGAGCATCTTCACAAATGAACACAACTTTATGAATTTTGAAGCCTAAATACTATTGACAGAGGTAAAAAACTAAACATAAACAAGCTTGTATGACTTCAGCATCTCCAGCATTAAGCTTATGTTAACTCTTTCAGTCTGAATTTGAAGAATACAAGATTATAAACATAAAGCAGGCTAGTGAGTAGATGAGTTTGCCGATTCGACATTATGACGTTTAATGTCCCCAACAACATCTGTAGTCCCATTTAGGCACTGGTTTTTACAAGTAAAAACTTTAAAGAAAGAAATAAAATTTACAAGAGGGTATTACTGATGTACTTTATGTTGTAGAATAAAATGTGAAAATATCTACCTTATTTCAGGTATTTAACCAATCAAAAACCCACTGACTTCAGGACAATGCAACCAGAGAAGTGGTTTTGGCCTATAAATCATCCCTGCAGCATTATATTGATTATTATAAGGACATTAATTATCATGTACAGTCATATGAATGTGCAGTTTTCTCATTAATAGCAGCTTAAATTGCTATTTTTGTTTAAAGTGCCGCTATTATGGATTTTTGAAAATGACCTTTCATGCAGTGTGTAACACAGCTCTAAGTGAATGAAAACATCCTGCAAAGTTTTAAATCTGAAAGTGCACCGTGTATAAAGTTATCGTCTCTCAAAAGAAAGAGTCGACTGTGAATCATTGGAACGAGTCGTTTTTAAAACGAATCCCAAGCCGTTTCATGTTGACGTCAAAATGAAACATTAGCATATTGCCCGCCCACTTGTTGCGCGCGCAGACCTGGGAAAACTTGATTTTCGCTTTGGTCTGAATGAAAATGCTAATTTATTCTGTCACTAGGTGCCGCTTTTGGAGCTTTAAAAGCTCACAAACACTGCTTTATATGAAATCGACCAATCAAAGGAGGGGTTTGGAAAAATGAATCGTTGAACGAATCGTTTGGGAGTCGTTGAGCAAATAAGGTAAAAAATAAATGCATATTATAAGAAAATGAAAGTGTTTTTTGACTTTGCATGCATGTCAACCTGTTGTTGAGGACTCCCAAAACCAAAATATGAACGTTTCATAACCCATAATAGGGGCACTTTAATCTCCAACCTCCTTAATGAATTAAGTAATTCTGCTCTACTAATAACTCCTATTCTTCACTCAACAACTGTAATCAATCTTCTAACTTATTAGATTACATATTAGATCTCGTGAACGTATCTGTTCGTAATAACGTTTTGGTGAATTGATTGCCAATGCATATGAATTTGTAGCATCTTATTCATATGTTTTTGTACAATCTGCTTACACCCCACTGATTGTTAGGTTATGGCTGGACCTTCCTGCTTACTTTTTTTCTAAAAATCACATTTTGCACAATTCACATCAAATGAATTCATATAAAATTCCCACCTAATAAAAGAGTTACATTTTCCTGTGAAATCAGGTTGTATAATTGTATTTAAAAGCACACGAGCAATTTTTCTCTGAACTCCCATAAATGCAAGAATAGATTAAAGTGTAAATCCTCCAGTCCTGGCCGCTAATAAAAGGCATATAGACTGCAAACTGCATAAATGTCAGTGGTCTTCTCCACATTGCTTTTTTCTTGTGGACATTTTCTTTATCAAATATAAATATGATCAGCCTACAATGTTTAAGAACTCATGTGCTGTTACAGATTGCTCATTTCTCGGTTTATATTGCACATACAGTTTACAGGAACATTTACTGAGGCTTCTGTTGTAAAATTTTTAGGACTGGCTGGAGTCGCTCGCTCCTGGTCGCTCAATGTGTGCAACCATAAAAGTCAATGAGCAGAAACAACACACAGCGAATACTGATACTCACACTTCAGTTTATCAGTCTGAATAAACACTGAGAAAGCCACGGCAGATAATACAAGCACAAACTGATTGAAAGAGTGTTTACGCTATGATAACTCTACAAATACCAGACAGTGAATAATGTCCTCTGACGCAGTGATTGTCCTGTGGATGAGAGAGAAGCTCAGCTGAAATCAACAGAAGAAACCTTTTGATCAGAGAGTGCTCCGTATGTTGAATGTAGATACTTCCATATGAAAATGAATGGTGTTCTATTTTCTGATCAATAATAGCTTGAATACCTTTTTACTATGGAGCTTGTAATTGTATTGATTTTAGGTTTTAGTGAGATTGTGTGTAATAATTCCACTAGGCATAAAATGAAATTGTATGAAGAATCATAAAACTATATGTGGGGAAGGAGAGTGGTATACAGAATAGACATGACAGAATAAACAGATTAGAACAGGAAAACAAAATTAAGGAAGTAAAATGTCTCACAAGGCAGTTAAAAGAGAAAACGGTTTATTTCTTTATTACTGACATTATTCATAAGACCTTCATAAAGAGTATGAGTTACATGTTTTCCTTTCGCTGTGACTGAATCTTTTGTCTTTTGTAATGTACAAAGAACCATATGTCTAACCATATGTTTAATTTTAATGAACATGTTTGATTAAACAGTTTAATTACATATTCGTGTAAACACAGTTTACACCAAATGTTTAATTGGTGCTTTTTAAGGGTAACTGACACTAGGTGTGATGAAGCATCTGTACTGTCCTGAAATACACTAGTTTATATACTATTTCTTATTGAATTGATAAATAAAATAAAATAGAATAAAATAAAATACATACTGCATGAGTACTTATTTATCTATCTATTTATAATAAATAAAAGATTTGAACTTTGACAAGGCCAACATACATGCAAATGTAATGTAATACTGATAAACAATGTAAAATTATATATATATATATATATATATATATATACACATACAGGTGCATCTCAATAAATTAGAATGTCGTGGAAAAGTTCATTTATTTCAGTAATTCAACTTAAATTGTGAAACTCGTGTATTAAATTCAGTGCACACAGACTGAAGTAGTTTAAGTCTTTGGTTCTTTTAATTGTGATGATTTTGGCTCACATTTAACAAAAACCCACCAATTCACTATCTCAACAAATTAGAATACTTCATAAGACCAATAAAAAAAAAACATTTTTAGTGGATTGTTGGCCTTCTGGAAAGTATGTTCATTTACTGTATATGTAATACTTGGTAGGGGCTCCTTTTGCTTTAATTACTGCCTCAATTCGGCATGATCAGTTTGTGGCACTGCTAAGGTGGTATGGAAGCCCAGGTTGCTTTGATAACGGCCTTCAGCACATCTGCATTTTTTGGTCTCTTGTTTCTCATTTTCCTCTTGACAATACCCCATAGATTCTCTTTGGGGTTCAGGTCTGGTGAGTTTGCTGGCCAGTCAAGCACACCAACACCATCATTTTACCAACTTTTGGTGCTTTTGGCAGTGTCCTGCTGGAAAATGAAATCAGCATCTTGTCAGCCGGTCAGCAGAAGGAAGCATGAAGTGCTCTAAAATGTCTTGGTAAACAGGTGCAGTGACATTGGTTTTCAAAAAACCAGATGACACTGCACCCCAAATCATCACAGACTGTGGAAACTTAACACTGGACTTCATGCAACTTTGGCTATGAGCTTCTCCACCCTTCCTTTAGGACCTTGGTTTCCAAATGAAATACAAAACTTGCTCTCATCTGAAAAGAGGACTTTGGACCACTGGGCAACAGTCCAGTTCTTCTCCTCAGCCCAGGTAAGATGCCTCTGATGTTGTCTGTGGTTCAGGAGTGGCTTAACAAGAGGAATACGACAACTGTAGCCAAATTCCTTGACACATCTGTATGTGGTGGCTCTTGATGCCTTGACCCCAGCCTCAGTCCATTCCTTGTGAAGTTCATCCAAATTCTTGAACTGATTTTGCTTGACAATACTCATAAGGCTGCAGTTCTCTCAGTTGGTTGTGCATCTTCTTCTTCCACACTTTTTCCTTCCACTCAACTTTCTGTTAATATGCTTGGATACAGCACTCTGTGAACAGCCAGCTTCTTTGGCAATGAATGTTTGAGGCTTACCCTCCTTGTGAAGGGTGTCAATGATTGTCTTCTGGACAGCTGTCAGATCAGCAGTCTTCCCCATGATTGTGTAGCCTAGTGAACCAAACTGAGAGACCATTTTGAAGGCTCAGGAAACCTTTGCAGGTGTTTTGAGTTGATTAGCTGATTGGCATGTCACCATATTCTAATTTGTTGAGATAGTGAATTGGTGGGTTTTTGTTAAATGTGAGCCTAAATCATCACAATTAAAAGAACCAAAGACTTAAACTACTTCAGTCTGTGTGCATTGAATTTATTTAATACATGAGTTTCACAATTTGAGTTGAATTACTGAAATAAATGAACTTTTCCACGACATTCTAATTTATTGAGATGCACCTGTATTTACACACATATATACATATATATTTTTTTTTTAATTTTTATATTTAAAAATGTGAGTCTTTCAAAGGTTTCTAACATTACCAGAAACATAAATTCTGTCTAGCGTCAAGTGTGTTCAAATCTTTGATTAGCATGTATTTACAATGTAAGAAAAAAAAACTGTTTATGTCCTGTCAGAAAATGACCTGTGCCTTCTCTGTTAAATTTCCACTATAACTCTACAACACAATACATTTACAACACGATTCAATGTGTAATTCAAAATACAGGTAAAACACCTGTGTTAAAATCAATACAGAAAATTCCTTTATACAGTAGTCAACATTTGAAGTGGATCAAAACCTTTTATCAAAGTTTTGGTTTTTCATCAAAAACCAAAAAAATACCCGTTCTTGTCTTAGGACAACTTTCATGAACTTTTTTGATCCACTTCAAATGTTGACTACTATATTAAGACGGTACACTGGGCCCTATTTTTATGCAATTTTCTTTGAGAGTATATCAGTTAAAAAATATTGATGGTAAATGTTCAGTCTTTAAATCTGTGTAAAGTGAACATGTATTAAGCCATGTTTGGCTAAGGCTACATTTGTGTGCCTATATTAAACAGAAAAGATACATGGCCAACAGACACACACAGACAGAGTCAAGAGAACTTCACTGCCCTCTTTTAGACAGAAAGGAAGAAGAACTCTACAGTAAAAAGCAATTTATGACCATTTAGGAAAAGTTGCAGTCGTTCATTGTTTTAACTTTGCTACCGTGCGTCTTCCACTTACACGCACAAAATCCTGAAACTTCCTGCATTTATGACTGTCCTCCTGTCTCAGGATAATGTTACAGGGAATCAGAGGAAAACACGGAATTATTATCAGTCTTATCATGTGTTATGGCCTCGCTAATGTGAGCAGAGTGCTTTGGTAGCAGCCTAGCATGTTTACATGAGCTGATTCAGTTTAGAGAGACGACCTGAGAGAGACAAAGTATAAGACTGATAGCATAATGTCTAAGAATAAGAAATTACAGAGAGTGGGAACATTTCTGGCCGTGGCTTTGAATGACTTTAATGGACATTTCAGATATATGAAACTTAACATAGACTTCAGTGAGTGACCATGTTGTAATATAAGCTGCTAAACATGCTAAAGTGATGAAGGTCATCGTAGTGAAAACTGATACTGTTTTAATGATGAAACTTTATAAATCCATTAGAAGTACTGAAGTCCTACACTGATTTGATTTCCTCTTTATTAAAGTTCTAATAATAGACTCCATTCTCAGTAAGTTTTATTATAATTTCTTTTGAAAGGGTTACTGCTAAACACATATTTTCTAATCTCACATCCAAACTACAAAGGTCATAACCACCATCAAGGGACCACAGTATAGGACACATCCATTCAAACATCAGATAGTGAACAAATGTGACTTTCCAGTGACTTTCCAGAGTCTTAAAATATTATGAATAATTTTAAATGTGGCTACAGCCTATCAAATAGCTATTTTATCCTAACACTAAAATGCAACATTGTTACAGTACATTTGGAATTTAATTTTTTCATAGTGCTTGTTTTTTTTTACAGATGACAGAGTGATGCGAGCTTGACAAAGCCATTATACATGTAAACTTAATGAAATACTGATAAACACTGCAAGACAAACTAACCTTTGTTTGAACCATGATGTCACACCTTTAAATATGATGTCATAATGATCAAACCATTTTTTTCAAAGGTCGGAATAATGTTTCTTAACAGGTTGAATAGAGACAAAAACAGATTCTGATTTTGATTTTAATGTAAATAAAAGTTATAAATAAATAAAAAATAGGAACAATTTAATTATTTTTAAATTAATTACATTATTTACATATAAAATGTAATGGGGATAAATGGGGACTTTCTTATGGAAAAAAAACAAAATAGCATTTTATTTTAAATTTCCATCCATTAAATAGCAAATATCATTGTAAGTTTTTTTTAATGTAAATTAGATTAGTAGTAATCATGAGAACACTGTCATTGTTAAACTGCACAAAGGTAAACCATGCAAAATATATTTGTAACACTCCCAGAAAAAAAAAAAAAATGTTCTTGAGGCTGGGAAAGAGTCTACAAGCATTGCTGAAGACACTGGCTACATACAGTAAAATGGTAAATAAATGTCCTCTATCGCAAAATGCTCACTATTGTGTAGCTGTTTTATTGACATACACTATATTGCCAAAAGTATTGGGTCGCCCCCTTCTAATGAACAGGTTTGACTACTTTAGTAATTTCTATGAGTACAAATCTTAATGTTAAAGCATATAATGATATTCTAGGGAATTGTGTGCTTCTAATATTATAGCAACAGTTTGGACAGAACCCTTTTCTATTCTAACATGACAATGCCTCTGTGTATAAGGCAAGGTTCAAAAAGAAAATGATTGATTCAGTCAGTGTGGAAGAACTTGACTGGTCTGCATAAAACCAAGGCCTAATTCCAGTTTAACACTGGCTCTGGTGTGACTGTAAATGCAGACCTTGAGCCAAAAACTCATCACCAAACACCAATGACTTGTACATACACTATACAGACAAAAGTATTGGGACACCCCCTTCTTTAGAACAGAAAAATGCACTTCCAAATCTGTGGCAACAACAATGGGAACATAATTCATGTATTTAAAAATTGTATTTCCATCTCTGTTGCAACACTTTTGGAAGTGTCTAAAATGACTGTACCCATATGTACAAGACATTGGTGTTTGGTGATGAGTTTTTGGCTCAAGGTCTGCATTTACAGTCACACCAGAGGTGTTCAACTGGGATTAGGACTTGGTTTAATGCAGACCAGTCAAGTTCTTCCACACTGACTGAATCAATCATTTTCTTTTTGAACCTTGCCTTATACGCAGAAGCATTGCCATGTTAGAATAGAAAAGGGTCCTGTCCAAACTGTTGCTATAAAATTAAAAGCACACAATTCCCGAGAATATCATTATATGCTTAAACATTAAGATTTGTACTCATAGAAATTACTGAAGTAGTCAAACCTGTTCATTAGAAGGGGGCGACCCAATACTTTTGGCAATATAGTGTATCTTAATTCTCCCACTGGGAGATAAATAACAGTTAACAACAAATCTGTTGTGTACTGAGTCAAATCAAATGCATACTATAAATGATATAACCCCTTATGACTCACAATGCAACACAACTAATTTCCCAAGAGAGTGGACCTAAGGTTACAGAACCACGCAACAATTTCCTCCTAAATTAACATCTAATTAAAACAAATAAATATCAGCTGATGTGCCATTAAAGATTCACAGGAACAATAAGTTGTTGTCATTAAATAATTATGAGATAGAAATGTCTCTACTTTTCAATACGTTAAAGTCTTGTTGGAAAAATATTTTAGGTAATCGCACTGTGTGTGACAGTTTTGGCATAAGAAAATGTTTGAGACTTAACTTTCATATTCTCTTCTTGTTTTCTCTAGTTGATGCAAGATTACATAATCAAGAATCATAACATTCCTAAAAAAATGTTTCACCTCTAAAACAGATTAACCAATAAATCAATAACACAATAGATACTTGTGCAGGATGCTACACACAAGTATTAATGTCTAAAGAGATACAGTATGTCTATACACCATAAATTTTACTTAAACTGTTTATTTAAAACACTGATAGTCTTCTTCATAAATGGCCCCTCTGATGCAACAACTAAAGCCAGTCTTTCAATTCACAGAAGTCACAAATGACATCATCTGTAATGCACCATAAAACAAGCAGAATGCACACATATACAAGTTTTTGTGAATCTCTCTCCTACATTTCTCACACAATCTTTTCCAACAATACGATTTAAAAAAATAAAATACTAATGCAAGTCATTACCTCCTCCATTTCATCTCTCTTAATTACTTTTGCATGCACATCAGATTGCATGAAATATAAGGCAGGATGTGTGCTGTTCATTTGTGACTAATCCTCCAGTGTCATATACAGCAGCTGTAATGAAGCAGCATGCCTCATTGTGTAATTACAGTCATTTATCTCTGCACACGCCTCTGAATTCTCATTCCAGAGTACTCAAAGCTTTTCCATTCTAAACATGTCTTACGGCCATAACGTCCACCATATGGACAGCAGACTGATGGGTAGAACAGGTCCTGAACATTAACATGGAAAGGAAGCTGCAAAAAAGTAATTAAGGGGAAAGGCCACATGAGGTGTGTTATTGATTTTAGCACAGGTGAGTCATTTCTGCTATACTATACATGCATGTTCTCATGCCACCATCATGTCTCATATTGGAAAAAATATTACACTCACTTTTGTTTTAAGATTGAAATCATATTAATTACATTTTTCTTATCTTACATCACACTATGACTGCTAAGAGAGCATTTTATGCCATATTTCCCAATTCTTCATTTTTTTTTTTTTTAAATAAAAGCGTCAATCAAAATGTGTTTTTATATATTCTGTGTCCTCAATGTCACTGTTCACCCTGCTATTCTGAAATCTCACAAGATGTTAAAAAAAAATATCAAAATGAATTTCAAAAAGAAGTTGGTAACTTTATGTAAACCAACTGTCCATCACTTGCTCACTTAATTGGCTCTAATTTAGGTCTTTATTTCTCATTGTATATATATATAAGAAAAATTGATAGCGTTGCTTATTTATATTAATTAGGTAAGGCAGATACCACACTACAACCACTGAGATAACAGCTTTATGATGTATTTATATGAAGATTAAGGTTTAGTAGAACCTTAGTTCACTTCCAAGTAAATTTATACAATTTACAATTTATAACAGAAATGTATAAAATTGTTCCACCAAGATACATTTATATAGTTTATAATAGCAACTGTAGGCTATGGACAGTATTTGGAGTATTAAACAAATATATTCAACAAAAGCACGCAAATTTCAGATTGTTTACAAGACATAAATTGCAGCACATCAGATCAGATTTTAAAATCATAACTATCCGTTTAATAAAGAAAGCCAAAGGTGTTGATGGTTCAAGGATTCAGTTCAAACTTTAATGTAAGCATTCACATTCATTATATTTACATTATGGAGTGGCAAACATGCCACAATCACGGGAGGGGGAAAAAAAAAAAAAAAAAAAACAATACATACAGGAAATAAATTTTAACTAAGACCATCCTAAGCAAAATATAT
>JAFVLL020020653.1:0-12673 GCA_021397915.2 Tor tambroides | reverse complement strand
TCTTTTCTTTTGAGTCTCTTAAATTATTTTAACAACTCCATCAGCCTCATTCCAGCCTCATAACCCACTTTATATCTCACTGATTTCGCTGATTAAATATCTATGCAACAAAAGACGAAAAAATGCTGTCAGACAGTAGCATTTTGAGCTCATCTAAATCGTGATTCTGTGCTGATTGTCTTTCAAATGCCACCTAAAGTAGCTAACCATGTGCTGAATGTACCACTGATTTCAGCAAGTAGTATGATAAATGAATTCTCCTTTAGGTTGTACAAAGAGTACACTGAAAATCTGTCTCCGTTACCTGGGAAACCTGCCAAATGCTGCAAAGAGCTGAAATATGAATTAACAGCAGCATTAGGAAGGAAAAACAAAACAAAACTGACAAACAGAGAAAAAAAAAAGCAAATAATCACTATGGAGTTTTTCCAAAAGGTTTATTAATTATAGAGGAAGCTGTATGTGATCAAAAACAACAGAATGTAAAAACAGAATCCAAGTATATACTTAGAATGTCACTAGGGCACAGATTAGGTTGTTTTATGCAATAATTTCTTCACGGAAAAAAAAAAGAATATCATCAAAGTGCCCTATATATGACAAATCAAATATACCACATATTTCAAGGCACTTGAATGCCAGTATATTCTGCATCTGCCACAACAACAATTTCATATAATCATCAGGTTATTGCTACTGTAATGATCACAAATGGGGAAACTTAGTACAAAGTGTTTTAAATTGCATCCTAATCAAATACTTGAACAGAACAAATCAATTTGAACAACTCAAATGAGCAAAAATGCTTAACAGATGAAGCAAATCTATAAGCAATTTGAATAAAAAGAACTTGAGATGGGTTTGGGGAATAAGCAGTGAAGCAAAAGAGAGGAAGGACGACCTAAATGTGCCAAGTAATACAGCAATAATTCTCTTTCCAATAACATTTAATGTTTTTAAAGACATAATACAATGAAATATCTAATTAAGTATTAAAATATTTGGTCTTTCTATATAAAACCTGGAAATAAAGATTGGTTCAAGTTGCGAACATGCATAGCCTCTAGGTAGTGTGAATAGAAAAAAAAAAAAGAGAAAAAAAAAAACCAATAACAAAAACAAAACCGACCATTCAAACATGTAACATCAGCCACAAGCCACAGCTGTGTTTGTGTTCAAACAACACCACCTCAGTTTCACACAAAAGGCACATATAGAAAAGGTAAGAGAGGAACAGTCTGAAGCACTGAAGCGCTAATGAAGCTCTCATGGCTTAAAGCTACAGCGCATTTCATTTTACACACTGAAAATCCACAAACTGCCATAATAAATCAAGAGGTGCTCGTAACCGTGTATTTATATCCGGTTTGCATATATATCATGACTTTCACATCTGAATTTACCTTTCAACCAGAGGGGAAGTTCCCTGGGGCATCACTGCAGCACACTGATATGACTGGAAATTTCCTCAGGTGTTAACTCTCTAAACCTCGAAATTTATAATGGCACTCTGTAGATATATATACATAATTTCAGATTTTCCCAAAATGTGTGCACTGTAGCTTTAAGAACAGCTTGAACACTTTCTCGCTGAATAAAAAAAAAAGTCTGCATATCCTTCTTAGTAAAGTGTCAATGCAACAACAAAGAAGAAATTTGCATAATGATATCGTCCATGTACAATTACGAAAGAAAAATGATTTTTCCTATTTTTATTAATACTTATCTCTATCTTACGTAACTAATACTACGATAAATTCACAATTTGAGGATATTTCAAATATTGCTCACCAGACTGTCTCTCATCAGCCCTTAAAGTCTTAGATCAAATTAGATAAAATAAAACACATTTCCAACATCCTTTCAGCCCTGATTGTCATACATTTTATCACTAATCTGACAGTTTTTCCTCTGAGAATTTTAATTAATACCAAATGATTCTCAATCTGCCATGACATTATTGCACAATTCACTGTGCATATCTAAATACATACATTTTATCCTTAGACCTTTTCACCATTTTCACTCATGATATACAAATAAATGAGATAACTGAGCGCAATTTGAAGAAAAAAAAAGCAAACAAAAAATAAACACCAAACCACAAAAAAGTTCCAAGCACAGAATATTTCTTGTTAAATTCACTTGAATTGAAGCGGTACACTGAGGAAGAAACATGAAACCGCACTGAATGAACCACAAAATATTTAGGCTTCTGAGCTACTGAAGGTCATTCACAGTCCTTAAAGGATAAAATACTTTTCCCATTAGATTTCATAAGCATACAATAATATACATACACGCTGTCCCAGAGAAAGTAAATGTAGCTCTTTGGTAACTTTCATCTCAAAGGGTAAATTCAGAAATGTAAATCGAAAGGATATGCATTCACAAACATACACCTGTACAGTATGCTCACAAAAACATACTGATGAAGCAGGTGTGATGCACGAGTCAAGGTGAAGGTCCAGGTCTTTCTATACTGACTTGTGTACCTTAGCAAACATGAAACCTCCAACTTCACAGCCGCCATAAGAACATTAAAAAATATGTTTAACAAGCTTGAATGATGCGTAATGAAAACTTCCAATCATTTTTGTATCTGCCTTATTTGATAAAGTCACTGCAGAGAATGTATGCTTGTGTGACTTCATGTGTAACTAGTAGTTTTATGTGAAAGTTGGGATGGATTGTGACAATACACTGCAGAGATTAAAAATAAAATGAAAGCTGTAGGTTGGATACATACTGGAATGCATAGTGATCGGACAGCATGGTCCCTTTTTAGAGGTAGATTCTATGATGTTCTATGAGGGTTTTCTTAATGTCCCACTTCTCAACAGAACAGCTCTGTGAACATCAGTTAGAATCTAACAGTCTTGCTCCATAGACCTACTTTGTTTAGGTGTTTACAAGCAGATGTAGCGGGCCCTGGTGAATACATATCTGCTAATAAAAATGATTGGACAGAATAAATGAGTGCAATTTTAATTCAAGGCACAGTGTTTGGAGGTGCATGAGTGACAAGATAAGTCGTGGCCCCTTAAGTGGAATGACAGCTTTGTGTGTACATGTGCATTTGTCTGAGCATAAATATTTGTGCGCAGTGATGTGACAGGATATGGTGTTTCTCAGGATTTGATGAACGCAGGGATATTAGGGACCTGCATGTAGATATGCATGTTACTCAGAGGTCAGTCGTGGCCTTGGCAGTGAGGGCCTGGATGCGACTGGTGTTGCAGTTTTTGCAGAGAACATGGCCATCCAGAGGGTAGCAACCCTGGTTGTCTCCCTCAGAGAGAAGACAGCCACAATCCTATAGTGAGTGCACACACACACACACACATATACACACACAAAATAGTTTTGAAAAAGGACAAAAAAATGTCAGTACGAAACTTCTATTTCCAAAGACATTTAAGAATTTTTAACCAACTACCCAAGGGCTTTCACTCACCTCACAGCGATAACACTGCACATGGAAGTCACGGTCTAAAGCCACAATACGCACAGTCTCCTCCTGGCCAGGTGCTGGCATTATGGCCTCTTTACACACAGAGCAACGAGGGGCAAATTTCCTTGAAAATGGGAAGGAAAAACAGTCAAAGACAGACCAAAACAAAACAAAACAAACTATAATTTAAAAGTCTAAGGCTAGTAAGAATAAAAAAAAAACTTTTATTCAGCATATATATATATATATAAATATATATATATATATATATACACTGAACAAAATTATAAATGCAACACACTTGTTTTTGCCCCCATTTTTCATGAGCTGAACTCAAAGATCTAAGACTTTTTCTATGTACACAAAAGGCCTATTTCTCTCAAATATTGTTCACAAATCTGTCTAAATCTGTGTTAGTGAGCACTTCTCCTTTGCCGAGATAATCCATCCACCTCACAGGTGTGGCACATCAAGATGCTGATTACACAGCATGATTATTGCACAGGTGTGCCTTAGGCTGTCCACAATAAAAGGCCACTCTAAAATGTGCAGTTTTAATCACACAGCACAATGCCACAGATGTCGCAAGTTTTGAGGGAGCATGCAATTGGCACGCTGACTGCAGGAATGTCCACCAGAGCTGTTCCCGTGAATTGAATGTTCATTTCTCTACCATAGGCTGTCTCCAAAGGATTTCAGAGAATTTGGCAGTACATCCAACCGGTCTCACAACCGCAGACCATGTGTAACCACACCAGTCCAGGACCTCCACATCCAGCATCTTCACCTCCAAGATCGTTTGAGATCAGCCACCCGGACAGCTGCTGCAACAATCGGTTTGCTTAACCAAAGAATTTCTGCACAAACTGTCAGAAACGGTCTCAGGGAAGCTCAACTGCAGGCTCGTCATCCTCATCGGGGTCTCGACCTGACTGCAGTTCGTCGTCGTAACCGACTTGAGTGGGCAAATGCTCACATTCGAGGGAGTCTGGCACTTTGGAGAGGTGGATGAATCCCGGTTTTCACTGTACAGGGCAGATAACAGACAGCAAGTATGGCGTCATGTGGGTGAGCGGTTTGCTGATGTCAACGTTGTGGATCGAGTGGCCCATGGTGGCGGTGGGGTTATGGTATGGGCAGGCATATGTTATGGACAATGAACACAGGTGCATTTTATTGATGGCATTTTGAATGCACAGAGATACCGTGACGAGATTCTGAGGCCCATTGTTGTGCCATTCATCCATGACCATCACCTTATGTTGCAGCATGATAATGCACGGCCCCATGTTGTAAGGATCTGTACACAATTCCTGGAAGCTGAAACATCCCAGTTCTTGCACGGCCAGCATACTCACCGGACATGTCACCCATCGAGTATGTTTGGGATGCTCTGGATCGGCGTATACGACAGCGTGTTCCAGTTCCTGCCAATATCCAGCAACTTCGGACAGACAATGAAGAGGAGTGGACCAACATTCCACAGACAATCACAACAACCTGATCGACTCTATGCGAAGGAGATGTGTTGCACTGCGTGAGGCAAATTGTGGTCACACCAGATACTGACTGGTTTTCGGACCCCCCCCAATACAATAAAACTGCACATTTTAGAGTGGCCTTTTATTGTGGCCAGCCTAAGGCACACCTGTGCAATAATCATGCTGTCTAATCAGAATTTTGATATGCCACACCTGTGAGGTGGATGGATTACCTCGGCAAAGGAAAAGTGCTCACTAACACAGATTTAGACAGATTGTGAACAATATTTGAGAGAAATAGGCCTTTTGTGTACATAGAAAAAGTCTTAGATCTTTGAGTTCAGCTCATGAAAAATGGGGGCAAAAACAAAAGTGTTGCGTTTATAATTTTGTTTAGTATATATATATATATATATATATATATATATATATATATATATATATATATTTATTATGTATACCAGCAGAAGACAATGAAAAGAAATAGTTTTTGAGAGAAGCAGTCTATCAGCGAAAGTTAAAAGCAGCTCGTAAGTGTACTTGTCTCATTAGTGTTTAGTGCAGTTGTCGTTGCTAGGAAACGCTTGTTTTGTTTACTGTGTTAAGACTTGCTGAAATCGCGTTTGGTCTCATACTGTATCGCGTACTTTGTCAGTGTCGTGCGCTTGCTTGGCCATTTTTTTGTGATAAAAAGGAAAGTGAATTCAATTAGTGTTTTTAGACGGGTATAAAAAAAGTTTAGTATACTGCGGCAGCGGTTGCAGCAGCCGTCGCGTGAAGCCCTCCTTGTGTGAAGACCAAAGAGTGTAAAGACCATCGACTCTACTGTGTGACTCCACCAGACAGGGACACCGGCAAGGGACACAAGTATCGCTTTTTATTTGTCCTTTTTCCTACAACTTTTTTCACTTTTGTTTTAGTTTTTATAACCAATTCTTACTATGTGTTTCCAGATCCCTACTATCACTACCACTCGCAAACCACGCATCACACACTGTAGGCAGCGCAATCCCAACAACCTGCGCACTTTGCCTATGTCTACTAAAACACTACTTTCTTTTTCTATTGGTCTCTGGAATTGTCAGTCTGCTGCCAACAAATAATCCCCCCCCCCCCGTTTATCGACCTCCAGGACCACTACGTAACTTCGTGGAAGACTTAGATGTGTTGCTCTCAGACTTTCATGAGGATGGTACTCCCCTAGTTATACTTGGAGATGTCCCAATACTTTTGTCTATATAGTGTATGTACAAGTCATTGGTGTTTGGTGATGAGTTTTTGGCTCAAGGTCTGTATTTACAGTCACACCAGAGGTGTTAAACTGGGATTAGGACTTGGTTTTATGCAGACCAGTCAAGTTCTTCCACACTGACTGAATCAGTAATTTTCTTTTTGAACCTTGCCTTATACACAGAGGCATTGTCATGTTAGAATAGAAAAGGGTCCTGTCCAAACTGTTGCTATAATATTAGAAGCACACAATTTCCTAGAATATCATTATATGCTTAAACATTAAGATTTATACTCATGGAAATTACTAAAGTAGTCAAACCTGTTCATTAGAAGGGGGCGACCTAATACTTTTGGCAATATAGTGTATATATATATATATATATATATATATATATATTTTTTTTTTTTTTTTGAGCACCAAATCTGCATATTAGCATGATTTCTGAAGGATCATGTGACAGTAAAGACTGGAGTAAAACCTGCTGAAAATCTAGCTTTGCCAACATAGGAACAAATTACATTTTAAAATATATAATAATTAAATAATATATAATAATAAAATATATTAAAATAAAAAACTGTCATTTTAAATTATAATTAACAGTATTATTGTTTTACTGTATTTTTTATTTAAAAAAAATGCAGTGTTGGTGAGCATACAAGAATTTGAAAATATAAACATTAACATTAAAATAATAATAATAATAATAATAATAATAAAAAATAGAATCCTACCAACCCAAACGTATGAACGGTAGTGTAGTTAGATATGATGCAACAATTATTTTTGGGCCCTAGTTTAAATTTTTGGCCCTTCATAGTAAAGTTTGGCCACCTCTGGCTCTAGAACGTTTGGTCATTTGAAGCTACACACTTGTATTATGGCATCTAAAGCAAAAGAATCTAGATAGTGTCCATCATTGACCATCTGTGATAACTCTGACTCTGCATTAAAGGGATATTTCATCAAAAATATACATTATGTCACTGCTTACTCTCCTTTATATTGTTCCAAACCTGTATGAGTAGGAGAGCTCTCAAGACTGTTAGTGAATAAAGATTTTAAAAAGTCAGTCAATACAGGTCTGGAATGGCAAGAGGGTGAGTAAATGATGATGACTATTATTATTATTATATTTTTTTGGTGAACTGATCCTTTCAAAATAAATATTGCAGTTCTACTCCATTTACACTTTTGAAAGTGGTGAAAGCCATCAATAAGCTAATTTTACTACCCAGAGGAACTTATTTCAAAGACACAAATGTTTTAGAAAGCTCCACAATGACTACATTTGTGTGTTCAGCAGTTTGAGAACACAGGACAGGAACAGAGAGAGAAGAGGCGAGTATGTGTACACAAAGCATAACAGTCAGGTGATTCACTTCTTCATTGGGTTTCACCAACAAACAGCAAAAAGAGGGAAGTTCAGCAGATGGTGGCCTAATTATACCACAATAGTAACAACGAGTACAATCCAGGTACAGCCCAACTGTTCCTCGACACAATGGCATTTCTGTTGTGATCATATTCTCACAATCCCATATTCCTTCTGAAACCTTTCAATTCCTTAATACATACAAAAAAAAGCTGAACAGGCTACTTAAGTCATATTACCTGTAAATAAGATTGTTTTGAATGTGATGCTTGAAACCAAAAATAGCTTTAAATATTTGATTGTTTATAAGTTAATGTAATTGAGATTAAGATAACAACATGTTTTGTACATATGTTTACATGTGTCCTGTATGTAGTATATGGAAATATGAAGCATATTTGTGTGCCTGGTAATACTTATGGAAGTCTTCGATGCAGTGGATGTGGTTGGAAGCGTCCACAGTAAAGGGAATGCCGTCCAGACTGCGATGGCAGACCACACAGGTGAAGCACTGGGGATGATAGGCCTTCCCAGTTGCCCGTAGGATACGCTCCATTATGGGCTTACTACATATGTTGCAGGTCTCCAGGGTGTTCTAAAATCAAACACAGAGAAACAAAGATATTTCATAATGTACAAGCTCAGCCAAAGCAAACTGTAGAAAAAAGGCAACTGAGATTTATATCAGCACACAATTCAAGCTGCGATAGTGAGAGTCATGGCTTGGCAGTCGGAATAACCTTCGACCTTAAACAAAAGTGAAGATATGCTTGATTTACAATGATAAGAAATACACAGATAAAAACAAACTTTTTCATGTCAACTTTCCTTACTTTTCCATTGAAAAACCATCTCACAAACTCAAACACTCAAAATACTCAAACAACAAGCATACACGCACGCACGCACGCACACACACACAGAGAGAGAGAGAGAGAGAGAGAGAGAGAGAGATTCAAGGCATAGTTCACCCAAAAAAATGAAAGTTCTGTCATAATTTACTCACTCGCATGTCATTTCAAACCCATTTGACTTAATTTCTTACAAAGGCCATATTTAGCAGAATGTCTAAACTGCTTTTTCGATTGCTTTTCCTAACCCTTTAATGGCTATTAAAGGGTTAGTTCACCCAAAAAATTAAATGTCATCAATTACGCACCCCTATGTCATTCCAAACCCATTAGACTTCAATTTATCTTTGAAGCACAAATAAAGATATTTTTAACGAAACCTGAAAGATTTCTGTCATATGTTGCACGTTCTGTCATATGTACTGTATGTTGATCCATGTTTATATGTGAATAAAGAATAAAGTTCATCACATAAAGATAGTGTCTCTTAAGATAGTGTCTAGTGCTTTACAATTAGGAGGATTACTTTTAGGATGTCTTCATTAACTTTTTGAAGCCTGAAAGTTTTATTGTAATGGATGGACAGACATCTGTCATCTTCATTTGTGTTTGGAAGATGAATGAAAGTCTTATGGGGTTGGAACGATATGAGGGTGAGTAAATTCAAATTTTTGGGTGATCTAAGCTTTTAACTTTCATTGTATGGAAAACAGCTGGTTAGGCATTCTGATAGATAACTACTTTAGTGTTCCTCGCAAGAAACAAAGTCAAACAGGTTTGGAACGAGGGTAAGTAACTGATGACAGAATTTACATTTTGGCCGAACAGACTCTTTAAATCTGTTATCTATCAACATTTAATGGATTTCCATAGGATAATGTGTGCATCCAAATGGCTGTCACAAGTGTATCTGTCCTCAAATGCCTGTGGGAAAAGGGGGGAGGTTCTGATATAAAGTACATATAGTGAGCAATGGAATGAGAGTGAGATCTGATTAGCTACTCTGATTCACAAACAAAGACATTTTTCACTCTCGCTTTCGTTCTGCGAGAGGCACAGCAGTAAATACGTCCACTTTCTGATGACTGCAGGCTTTTCTTCAGCCACGGATACCGGGCTGCGGGCCAGCTGATGACTTTTCGCTCACATTCCTCTTCTTAATGTCCACCCCAAGCCCTGGATTTGTTATTTCAATATTTCATATAAAAGAATCTTCTATCCCCCTCCCTCCCCTCCAGCTAAGCAATTACAGCAAAGGATGGTGAAATCATCTGTGTGTGATCAATTATAGGATGAGTTTCTCTTTGAAAGCATGTGTGTGAGACCGTTTTCGCATGAGAGGCTATGATGCACAAATATTTCCTGGATTTCTCCATTCGGGATTCGGTCGCCCAGACACATCTCAGTATGTGTAAGTACTCTAGGCTACAGCTGTCCTCTTTGGCTGCCTGTCTTTTTGGCACAGCCACTCAGTACTGTTTTCAAACACAGACTTCCATGCCTATGTGCATGTGTGGCAACACTGTAAGCCATCACATTTGCCGCGCCAACGAGCCCTGATGATTTGGGCTGACAGTCCTGTGGGTTTTCGCTTACACTAGGGCTGTGCGATATTGACAAAAAGATATCCCTATTTTCTGGGATTTAGCCGATAATGATTATTTGATGATAATTCTGTCTGATACAGTATGCTAACTTGGCTGGTTTAGGCCTATCGTGGACAACTGATGAAAATTTTCATATTTTTGACAGAAATCTTCACCAATAATGGACTATATCTGCCCCTTTTAATTGATTTCCAGGTGCATTTTTACTTTATTGAGCATTTTTTCCCAATTCCACCCCCATCTGCACTTCGCTTCCTGTTTTCTAAACATATTAATTGTATGTGTCATCTTTTATGTCAAACTCTTTCAAGGCTTTTTTTTTTTTTTTGCAAAGTGTCCCAAGTTCGAATCCCGGCTCATGGACCTTTCCCAAAGTGAATGACACAGATAATATCAGACTGCACACTGTTACACAAACTTGCCTAGAGAGGCAACATTTTATGAAATGAAAATCTTTCTTATGCTAGTTTTAGCTAAATTATACAGCTAGCATTGCACACGCAGAAAACTATTCGCAGAGAAGATTTATCCAAGTTGGAGGATGAAGTGAGAAAAATGTTTTAAATAAAGTCACATTTCATTTAATACTAAAAAGTATTGATCAAAATATATTAGTGATATTTGTGGTTGTTTGAGTACTGTATTGTTAGCTTAGCATCCAACTAAGCTAACAGTCAAACTACTGAAATCAACTAAGTCTCTCGTGCGCTTTATTGTGAGGACGGCTGTTACGTGACACACAGTGTTCCTGACAATGTACTGTACAGTGTTACAAATCTGACAGTTATGAATATATCAGTCACTTGGAACAGATCTGTAGTAGGCCTATATAGAGTTTTCAGCTGCATGGACAGAATTTACTGGAAGCAGTCCCATGTATCAACACAGCCAAATCCTGTTTGCACTGCCTATGCTCTGGGATCATTTCCCATGCTCTCGGTTCACCGGCAAGCTGAGGCGGGGGTCAAAGGACTTGGCCCTGAGCTCCTACGATCCGCTCATCATTCTTAGATCAAGTCAGCTTTAGAACGGCATGTCTGGGAAGACTGACTACTGAGGGATCGCCAAGGCTCGAGAAGGCCGTAGGTACACAAGTTTCTAATTTGTGTCATTTCTTTCACGAGTATAACAGAAATTAACATTATTTCCCAGAGCACTTGTGTACAAACAATGTCCGTTCCACAATCCTCTGCAAATCCTGGAAACGGATAAAGCCTTTAATAAGCTTGCCGCTGAGAACCCTTGAGGCTCATCTCATAACTCTGAGGCGAGGAAGAGGGGGAGAGGAAAATATAGAAAGACCAACAGCCTGTATATAGCCTTCAGGAAAACAGTCTAATGTTTAACCTGAGTCTTTGCGCTTTTCTAAAGGACTTGAAGCAGAGTCTGGATCCCTGCTGCTTACAGTTTTCTGAAGAAACATTCAAAAACAGTCCGCTTTCACACTTCAGAGCAGATTTCACACAATACGTCGTGCCAGAGTCATCGTAGGAACAGCGTGACAGTGAAGTCTGGGTCAGTCAGACTTCTCTTCCCCAGCACAGCTTTTCAGTTTGCTGCAGCTTTTATGTTGATGTCAAAGCAGTTTTGATTTACATGCTGTGGATTTACTGTCCGGTAATAACTTTCAAAAATGGTTTAGGAAAATCTGCACAGAGCACCGCTAATGGCTTCTCTGGTGGAAGAATAACAGCTTGGAGAGCCACTAGAGGGCACTAAATGTCTACTCATGCTCTTAGTTTACTCTTCTCCGCTGCCGGAGTGTAATATATTCACATATATTCCTCTTTTTTCAGCTTCATACATTTCTCTAAGTGTTTGCCCAGAAGGCTAAACAAACGTCTAGGCAGATGAGGTAGAATGAATTTAGGTCAGACAGCCTCCTTCTGAACGAAAGGGTGAGTGGAGAGCACTGAAGTCAATTGTAGCCTCTTCTTTCCCTTGTTGCTTTTTCAATTTCCTGACAAAGTGCTCCAACACTCTCTCTTTCTTCCAGCCACTCTTCTTTATGTGGGTGCAGCACAGCTAATCTCCAAACACAACAAAGAATGCCCTAACAGGACAACCTTGCATAGTGCTAGACATAAGAACGACTAAAAAGCTTTGCAGTTCACAAATGATGATACTTATTTGAAGACTGGTCTAAATAAAACAGAAAGCAGGCTGTCTGGATAGGAATAAAAGAAGGTGAAATGTGAAGACAAAATGTCAGGGAAAAAACGATATTCATGAAGGAAAATGTATATATACTGTAAGCACACCAACTGCCAATTCACGGCGTTCAGTGTGTATTTAAGCAAAACACTCTGAAGATACTGGATGTCTTCTTTGATAAGAGGCTTTATCAATTTTACATGATTTGTTTTGCACAGAATATTAAAACACCTGTACCATTCAATGTCACTCTGCCAACTGCATTTACCTTAGAATATTTTCTCAAATCCAAATAGTTTTAAAACCAAAATGGGCTTTAATACTTAATTCTCAAGCAATGCCCTGAGTCGTTATAAATATATCATGCAGGATTTCACATAAAACTTTTTGATTGTCTGTCAGCACCAAATTTCCATATTCATTTATGTACATATGACAACTTCACATTAGAGCACCTCTCTGCGATATAATATACAGACGCCCCCCAGAAAAAAAAAAAAAAAAAAAAAAAAAATAA